>BSBK01008212.1:0-12500 GCA_027943335.1 Chamaecyparis obtusa | reverse complement strand
GTCAAGGATAATACCTTGTCAATCCATAGGGTCAAGTAAGACCAGCATAAATGCTCATGACTGTTAGGATCAACAAAATATACCCACAAGCAGATAAAGAAAGAAAAAATGGTCTCATTCCCTCATTCTTCTAGCTATGCATCATCGAAAACTTCTCAGAGAGAGACCACTCATCAAAGAAATCCTCATAGACAGCACACAAAGAAAAATAAAGCCATCATATCGTCAGCGAGTTGATTGTTTAAGTGCGTGTGTGTTGGTCATAGAGTCAAACTCTGAGTATCATATCTGCTTAGTGAGAAATATCGCATCATACTTAGACTATTGGGTAAGACATCTGATAAGTGTTAAGGAACACTCGACGCAAGGGTAGTGTTGAAAAACACTGTTTTGGGGTGGTGTTGAAAAACACCTGTTGTGAAATGCCCCCAAGAGACAAACGCACCTAAAAGACAAATGCTAACAGTTATGCCCCCTAGACAAAAACAAAGACCAATTCCAGACTAGGCCAAATAAGGTCAAGGCATGAGGGAAAGGCTCAGTGTCGAGGACGCATGCTAAAAAATAGGAGTGCAAGGGCCTCAAGTAGCGCCTGTTTCCAAGTTTTCACCACTTGGATTTATCGCAATTTTTTCTCTTTTTTTCTTTTTTTTGGATTTTTTGCTACCAAGGCGCCTGTTTCCAGGTTTTCACCAAGGCACTTTTTCTATTTTTTTTTGAATTTTTGAATTTTTTTATTTTTTTATATTTTTTTCAGGACTTTTTATACTTTTTAGGATTTTTTTCAGCATCATATATCAATTTTTTTGGTATTTTTTCAAGATCAATAAGATATATACAAAGGATACCCCCAGACAGGAATGGGCATCAAGGATAGAAATTCTTTAGGTGCAAAATATTGATGGGATCAGGGAGCTATGCTCCATCAGGATCTGACAGTAAATACGCACCGGTACCAAAAGCAGCTGTGATGACATATTGTCCAAGCCAGTTAGGTTCAAATTTGCCCTTTTGCTCTCTATTCTGTTGGTTCTTAGGATTCTCTCGCAAAACAAGATCACCTATTTGAAATTCTCTAGGGCGAACCTTCTTGTTGAATGCCTTGGACATACGCTTCTGATACACTCTCATATGATCAAAGGAAGCCTTACGCTTCTCATCTAGAAGTTCTAGTTCTTGTAACCTCACGGCACGGTAATCCTCATCTGTAATCAGACCTTTGAGTGAGACTCTAAGTGATGGTATTTCAACTTCTAAAGGCAATACCGCTTCAGCACCATAGGTAAGAGAAAAAGGAGTGGCTCCTGTAGGTGTACGAATGCTTGTTCTGTAAGCCCATAGTACTGGATTGATTTGTAAGTGCCAATCCCTACCATTCTTGTGCACTGTCCTATGAAGAATCTTAAGAATGGTTTTGTTAGAGGCTTCCGCCTGTCTGTTTCCCTGTGGAAAATAGATGGAGGACCAATGTTGCTTGATTTTAAACTTTTTGCATAAATGCTTTAGGTCCTTATTCTTGAATTGACCTCCGTTATCAGTGATAATCTCAGAAGGCACTCCAAATCGGCAAATAATATGATTCAAGATGAACAAGGAGATAGTCTTCCCTGAAGCAACAGAAAGTGGCACAGCTTCCACCCATTTTGTGAAGTAGTCAGTGGCAGTAATAATGAACTTATGTCCACCTGATGAGTTGGGATGAATCTGCCCAACTAGATCAAAGGCCCAGCGCTGAAATGGCCAATGAGAAACAGAAGGGATCAGCTCCCTACCTGGAGCATGAATCAGGTTTCCATGTTTCTGACATTTTTCACATGACTTAGCAAAGGTGACTGCGTCTATCTGCATTGTGGGCCAATAATATCCCACCCTAAGCAACCTTCGGGCCATGGCAAGACCATTAGAATGTCCACTGCAAATGCCCTCGTGGATGTCAAATAACGCTTGGTTGGATTCCTCCTTTTTCAAGCACCTAAGGAGCGTCCCATCTAAACCCCTCCTATATAAATCACCAGAGATGAGGGTGTGGCGAGAGGCATTATAGATGAGGTTTTGGCATTCAGAATGGTTGAATGTGTCAGGAATGATGCCATCACAAAGATATGAATAGATAGCACCATACCGGGAAGACTCATGTGTGACAATGGTACAAATGACATGGCTTTCAGACGAGTCAAAGATGGGATGGTGTAGCTCTTCCACCAGGAATTCAAATCTGAATTCATGTGTCTCCAACTAAAGAAGGGAAGCTAATGTGGCCATGGCATCTGCAGCTTTGTTCTCTATCCTCGGGATCTGTTGAAACGTCACAAAGGTGAAGTAGCATCTCAAAGAATCAACCATCTTTTTGTAGGGTATCAATTTGTCATCCTTGGTTTGATACTCCTCATTGACTTGGTTGATGATTAACTGGGAATCCCCAAAGACATGTAACTCTATGATGTTCCATTCTAAAGCCATTCTCAAGCCATTGGTTAAAGCTTCATATTCTGCAATATTATTCGTACATGGGAATAAAAGTTTGTAAGACTTTGGAATATTGTACCCATGTGGAGAAACAAATAATACTCCAGCACCTAATCCATTTTTCATGCGGGAACCATCAAAGAACATTGTCCAAGTGCGAGTAGTCGTATACAAGATGTGTTCATCTGGGAATTCCACTTGGACCGGCATACTATCTTGAATTGGGAAATCAGCTAATTGGTCAGCAATAGCTTGCCCTTTTATGGCCTTCCTTTCAACGTACTCTATGTCAAATTCAGTTAGGGCCATCATCCATTTAGCAAGTCTACCCGTGAGGGCAGCCTTACTAAGAAAGTATTTAAGAGGATCAATTTTTGCAACCAAATGTATGGTATGAGCAAGCATATAGTGTCGCAACTTTTGAGAAGCAAACACCACTGCAAGACAAGACTTCTCAATGTTATTGTAATTGATCTCATAGGAGACTAGAGTACGACTGATATAGTAGATGGCCCATTCTTTCCCAGTATCATTTGATTGAGCCAACAATGCCCCCAGGGAAGTGTCTGTAACTGAAATATATAGGATCAATGGTTTCCCTGGGATAGGAGGCATTAGGATCAGAGGATTAGCCAAGTATTTTTTGATCTGATCTAGGCTCTTTTGACAATCCTCGTTCCAAACACAAGAAGCACCCTTATGTAATGTCTTGTTAAAGGGTTGCGCTCTATCTGCAAGCTAAGAAATAAACCTCCTAATTGATTGAAGATGTCCCTGAAGACTTCTCATTTGGCTGACATTTTGAGGAGGTGGCATATCTAGAATTGCTTGGACCTTTTCGGGATCAACCTCAATACCTTTTGCTGATATTAAGAATCCTAAAAGTTTGCCTGAGGTGATGCCAAATGCGCACCTCTTTGGATTCAACCTGAGTTGAAACTGTTCCATATGATCTAGAATTACTTCCAGATCATCGAGATGTGTGTCCCATTTTTTTGATTTTGCCAGGGTAATATCCACATAATCTTCCATGTTTTTGTGCATCATATCATGAAAGATAGTGGTCATAGCTCTTTGGTAGGTTGCTCCTGCATTCTTTAATCTGAAAGGCATGATGTTCCAGCAATAGGTTCCCCATGCACATGTGAATGCTATTTTCTCTTGGTCTTCAGGAGCTATTTTAATTTGATTGTATCCAGAGAAACCATCCATTAGAGAGTATATCTCATAGCCCGCTGTCATGTCCACTATCATGTGAATGTTTGGAAGTGGAAAATCATCCTTTAGGCATGCTTTGTTTAAATCTCTAAAATTTGTGCATACAAGAATGGACCCATCATGTTTGGAAACTGGTACTATGTTTGAGATCCATTCTGCATAATCGATGGCTCTAATGAATCCAGCTCTCAAAAGTTTTTCTAATTCCGCTTTGACAAGGAGAGCTACATGTGGATGCATTTTTTTGAGTCTCCGTTTTACTGGCTTGACTCCTGGGGCTATGGATAAGTGATGCATGATAAGATTTGTGTCAAGCCCTGGCATGTCTGAATAGGTCCATGCAAAATTAATTTTCTTTTTTTGTAAGAACTGTACATATGCCTTGGTCTCTTCTTCTGACAAAGATTGAGCAAGATGGACTATCTGAGGAGTTTCTTCTGTGTTCAAATTGACTGGCTTTGTTGGCTCAATCAATACTGATGATCTATCCTGGAAATAACTCGACAAGTTATTAAGTACCCCATCCTTAGGCACCTCAAAGAGGTTTTCACCCTCAGATACGTCATTTCTTTTTACTATTTTTGGTTCTGACACCGCCACAAAGTGGTTTTCACCATCAGACCTATTTTTCTTTTTTTCTTTCTCTTTTATTTTTAGACTGAGGTACTTAATATCAGGCTCTGTCATGCTAGTTGTTGGTTCACTGGTGAAAGAAGCCACGGGTTCAAGAGCATTCAGATAGCAGGCAATTTCATAATCATTCTGAAAAGTGAGGAATATAGGCTCTTGATGGTGCTGAGACCAGTCAATTAGGTCAAAGTGAACAAGGGGTAAGTCAATGACTGGTTCAATGTTGTTTATACGAAAGGTGTCATCTCTGGTGACCATATAATTGGAGTTCATCAAGTCTTCTCCTAAGATACCTAAATTATGACATCCTACCAAATGAAGCATCATCCATTAAGGCAATTTGAGGAGTGCAATCCTCTAGTCCTACACTAAGCTCGTTGGCCGCATCGGGTTGGGTACTATAGGCATGGACAATATCTATGTCCAAATCAACTGTTGCATCTGAAAGTGAGTCCCATTCATATTCATGGGAGTCTATGTCTGAGTCATCATTTGGACCTCGTGATGTAGAAGCCTCAAGGTTAGGAAGGGTTTCCCCCTCTCTAGTGCTAGTATTGGTACTATCTGTCGCATCTAGGATAGTAACACTTTCCTTTATCGATCTAGCAGCCATATAGTCACTATCCGTCGCAGCTGGGATAGTAGGACTATCAAGTATCAAATCTATGGAATCTCCCCAAAGGAGATTTGTTGAGGGCACCCAATCATCAGACATATCTTGTTGATTAGAAAGATCAGGCGTATAGTCTGAGTCACTGTCACTGTCCGCTGCAGCTAGGACAGGGACACCTTTCTTCTTCTTATTCTCAAAACCTAAGCCAACCGTGGACTTATTCTTTCATCTGAAAAGAGCATGATCAAGAGGCTCAGCTTTAGCATCCAGCCTATGGCTAAGGGGACCATATCCTGGATATCCCATATTTTTAACCAGTGTATACCCTCTCCCATAAGCTTCAGGTGAAGGAGCAAAATTCTCGTTGTGTTTGTATTTTTCCTTGTGATAGATCCAGTTCCTTACGGAAACTTCCTCTTTCTCTTCCTGAATGGGAACCGAAGACTCAACAAATTTTCCAAATAGTGTCATTGCCGATGACAAAGGTTTCATAATTGGTGATGGTCTCCCATAAGACCTACGAGAGATTGGCATTTTTGTAAAAGAATCAATTTTATAATCTCCCATCCCAAGATCTATGGTCTTAAACCTCTACTTGCATTGTTCAAGTGAACTACTAGGACTGTCAGCTTCCCTATTTAAAGGTACATGTGATCCAGCAAAAATGTTATTAACTGACAAAGCACTATCTCCAAGTATGCAAATTTCTACACCGTTATGGGGAAATTTAACACACTGGTGATATGTTGATGGGACTGCTTGCATTTCGTGAATCCATGGCCTACCTAGCAAAATGTTGTAAGCTAAAGGTCCAACATCAACAATTTGAAATAAGATATCCTTTTCTACTGGACCAATGCGAATAGGCAAAATGGCCAATCCCTTAGAACTTCTTTCTGCTTCATCATATGCTTTGATCGTGATCTTTTTCCTTGTGTCAATGACGTTCTTGAAATATCCTAGAGCCAGCAACAAACTCATGGTACAAATATTGAGCCCCGCACCCCCATCTATCAGTACACACCTGACACGGGTTTTATGAATCATGACTTCGATGTGTAAGGCCAAGTTATGTGGGTGACTGATGGATTTGTCATCTTCTTCTGAGAAGGTGAGGTAATGAGGGCTAGCCAAATGGTTGACCATATTCTGGAATTGATCAATATCTAAGTTGTTAGGGACACTGGCTGCTCACAAAGCATCTTCAGGGACACGCTTATGTTTAGGGGACAATTCTAAAAGCTCAAAAATGGATATCTGCGCGGGTGTACATTGTAATTGGTCAATAAGATTATAATTGGAATCAGGACCAATGGCAGATTTAGGAGGAATGCCTTTAGACATGGGCTGCTTGGACTTGCTAGTGCTAGGACCTCTGATGATAATGGGCGCTTGGGCCTGGCCCCTAGTGATAGCATTGAGGGACTGGGACATTCTTTGTGAGTGAGGACCTCTTATCACCACAGCGGGTCTTTCATCAGTCATAGGAGTTGAGTCCACATCATGTCTGTAAAGATCTTTCCCTCTCACCATGTTGACACTATCATCCACAACTTCAAGCATGTTAATAACATTCTCCGCATTTGTGTAGGTGTAGTTGATAGCCGCCTTGCCATTTTTAAAATTCTCTCCTTTCTCATATTTAGGCAAGGGCTATTTAAAGGCTTTATGATCCGCATTAGTGGTTAACCCATCAACTTGTAATTGTCCTTTCTCAATAAGGTCTTGGACAAGATGCTTGAGTTTAAAACAATTTTCTATGTCATGTCCAATCCCATTATGGAAAATGCAAAAAGCCTTCGCATCCCACCAATGAGGTAAAGGATCCGGTATACGATGTTTTGTAGGATCCTGGGGGTGTGCCAAATTATGAGCAACTAATGTCTTAAAAACATCTGCATAAGATTCTCCTAATTTAGTAAATTATCTTTTCTCCATTTTAGATCTCCTTTGATACTTAGGTTTATCTTGTTGTGTTGAAGACGTTTGCAGCTTCATAGCTTGAACTACATGAGAGAGGTTAAGAACTCCTTCATTTTTGACTTGAGATGAGTCAACAACTCCGTCGTTGACCACTTGCTCATTTTTGTTCCAATAGGAGTTCTTTTTGTCCTTGTTACCATTAGTATTGTTATTTTGGCTATTGTTGTTATTTGTTGGTTTAGCCAAAATTCCTTGTTCTTTTAGGACATCCTCAATGCAACATGCCACCTCTACCATAATATCAAAGGAATTAAATGGGATTTTCTTGACTTCATATCTTAGTTCTGGTATTAGATTGCTCACAATGATATCAATTCTCTCCTCCTCAAGAATTGTCCTTGGGTATTTCGAACATAATCGCCTCCATCGTTGTAAAAATGTGACAAAAGATTCCTCTTGATTTTGCTTGAATTTGCACAAATCAAGCATTGTGACCGACCTCAATAAGTTGTAAGAAAAATGTTGAACAAACCTTTGGACAAGTTCTTTAAATGTCTTTACTGGAGGGGAAAGGTTGGTGAACCACTCCATGGCTTGACCTTTTAAGCTCCTTGGGAATAATCTCATCAAGTAGGAGTCTTCATGGTGAAAGGAAAAGCTCATTATGTAGAACTGTCGAACATGGTCATGAGGGTCACCAGTGCCATCATATTTGTCATATGTTGGGAACTCAACTTTCTTAGGGAATTCTACCATCACCACACTTTTGTCAATGGGGTTAGGACATATGGAGTCCAAATGAAATGTGATCTTGAGAGCCTTCATCCTGTCTATATCCTTTTGCATTTGTAAGATCACCTCATCAGTGGAAGGGCTCTATTTTTTGATCTTTTGGTGAACATCAAAATTATATGGAACTTTAGCGCCTTTGTTAATAAGACTTTCCAAGAATTGATCTTTATTTTGTTCCACATATTGCTCCACATATGCTTGAAAGGATGGTTCTTATTGCATAGTCATGAAATCCATATGATCAAATTTAGCATAACTTCCTCCATGTTGCGAGCCATGATGTGCTCATTGGGAGGGTTGCTTTGAATGTCTATGAGATGACTGTCTCCTATGATGGTCATATCTTGAAAGCCTTCTTCCTCTAGGGCTTGGGGATCGTGAGGGTGTCCTTGATCTTCTTCTAGGACTTGGTGAAGGGGTAGATGGGGGTGAGTTGGTCCCACAATTGGTTCCCCTCCTGTTAAATTGGCTTTGGAGTTGTTGTGCATAGAGTCTATCTTCTTCTTCTTGGGTGACTCTTTTCTGGATATCCAACAATGCACGTTCCTCTTCCTCTAGTTGTCTGAATTTTTCCTTTTTAGCAGCCTGTTCATCCAAATAGGCTTGCTTCTCTCTCTCAATGCTTCTCAATCTTGTATTTGCATATCGAGAGGTGTCTTTGAGTGGGGAGGATTGTCTCGAATGCCTTATTGCATTGGCTGCATTTATATGGTGATCACTAGATTTGTTATTCTGGTCTTCGTGTTGTGACCCTAAATCTGAGTGAGCTTGCTTATGATGTCTCTCGGCTCGTTGGTGAGCGTCAAAATACCTCACGTTGTTGGGAGGTGACCCGGGTGGACTAGCATGAGACGAACCACCATACTCTCTTCTATGTCGTTGGAAGATATCCTCAAGAGTTTGATTCATGGCTTCTCTTTGTTGTTGGGTGAAAGTGTAACTCATGTCCATACTTGATGAAAGTGGTATGAAAGAGGTGCTCACTTCACTAGGATTAGTTCCCGGATTAAAACAAACCTCAGATTCACTCTTAGGAGATTGATCAAAAAGGGGTCATTTTCCCTTATGTTGTCGATGAGTCTTGACGGATGGTAACTGGCTAAAGGCAACAGGGGGTCACTTCCCTTGATTGACTCGGTACCTTGTTGTAACTGACATGAAAGAAAGATACTCTCAATGATAAGGTGACCTCTCAAAGTGTCAACGCCAAACTAGGATAATCAAAGTCCTCTATTGTCCAAAAAAGAAATGAGAAGATAAAAAAAGGGCTTTACCAACACTGTCAAAGAGGTGCTTCAAATTAAAGGGTGACTACCCTTGCACTTTTGAATTAGGAGGTTGGACTACGCCAAAAGATAATTGAAATTGAGATTTAAATGAAAGCGATTTGGACAATAAGAGTACTAAAATTTTCCAAGAATGTAGCTAACAATCTTAGAGATGAACCTTGGCACCAAGAATGATCTTCTAATTTGACAATTATTCCAAAGTGATTTCGTAAATCAAATGATGCTATCTCGGAGGACTAAAACCAAAAATTTAGAGTCAAGATAGGCCTCAAACGTTAGGGCAAGAAGCCTACTCTAAGACCTAGCCTGATTAACAGCAACTGAAACTGACCAAATTGTAAGCACGGCAGAAATTAACCAAGCGATATACTCCAGGCTACTGGGGTGATATACCTATAACCGCGTGATACTTCACACTACGCCAGGCGATATACCTCAGCACTGGCAGGTGATATACTCCAGGCAGGTCGGGCGATAGTCAGTCAAGGGTGAACTATCGCGCGATATTTCTCTTCAAAGCAGGCGATAGTTTTAGCAGGCGTGAAGTATCGCATGATATTTCACTTTACAGAGTGCGATACTGTTGCAGAATTCTTCAACTCTTGACCAGAATTGTGTAAAATTTGCATTTTTGGGTCTGCTTGGTCAAAAATTTTAGTCTGAGGGTTGATGTTTTCGATTTCAGTCACAATATCAGTAGAATTTTGGCAGGTTTGCAAACAGTGAGGGATCAAACATGTCTCAAACACTTGAAACAAGGGCAAAAGCAACCTTGCCAAGACAAACACTTGTGATATCAGAATTGAAAAAGTACCCTACAAATGCTACCGATTTTTTGTATGTAAGAACATTTTCACTGGCATCACACAACTGAAGACAATTCAAGCAAATCTATCCTAAAAAGTCAAGGCTCAATGCTTACCAACTTAGCCCACAACTTGATGTCCCCTTGCCTCACACCAAGTGGTTACCCACAAGAGATGTTGGCTTTGTCATGGAAGCGTCAAATGACACAACCAAAGGGACACATATGGTGAGTATCTTAAGGTGATCTGGGTAAACCACTTGGATCAATCCTTGCACTAAGAAGATAAGCGGCTAAACAAGGTGGCTTCTATCTAATGGTTCTTAATAAGGATTTATGTTCACAACACCCCTCTTGCTCCTCATAAAGGACTAGGACCTTGCAGCCTCAAGAGTACCTTAAGCATTCTTGTTCAATGTTTTCCCCATGGTCGCAATCCCATGAGCTACTCACATCAAATGAAGATAAGTGTTATGTCTACCAAGGTTTTTGGTGTCCTTGATAGCCTTGAGATTATAGTGAGTTGGAATCACTTGCCACCAAGGAAAATGATGACAAGGTTGTCCCCACTTGAGTC
Source organism: Chamaecyparis obtusa (assembly GCA_027943335.1). NCBI lineage: Eukaryota > Viridiplantae > Streptophyta > Pinopsida > Cupressales > Cupressaceae > Chamaecyparis > Chamaecyparis obtusa. The sequence goes on along the minus strand of BSBK01008212.1, from coordinate 2,187 downwards.
GTTCCTCTTGATTGCTCAAGAGCAGGCCCGCTAAAAGATTCCTAAACTAAACAAAAAGTGGATCAATTCTTGAGGTTCAAGGTTTTTGGTTCACCACAAGGGTGAAGAGCATACTCCCCTATCTCAAGAATCTCTCCCAAACACACCAAGCAAAGTTCATTTACCCTCTTGTTTTCAAAATTCAAAGATGGGTCAAGATTTTCTGGTTCACCAAAATGGTGAAGAGCATACTTCTCCTACCACCCAAGAATTCCTACAACAAGATCTTAAGTGCCTAATAAATGAAACAACTAGTTTTTGCCACACTTAAAAGGAAAGCAAATAAACAAGCAAGATTTTTTTTTTTTGTTTTTTTTATGCTTGGGCAGCCCTGCAAAAATTGTTAGTAGCCCTCTTTGACATGCATTTTTAGCAAATTTTAAGCAATGAGAGCACCTATAAACACAACTTGTTAGACCCACAAGGTTAGCAAAATCAAAATCCAAATGTAAATATGCAATAAACTGATAGATTCAAGCTAAAAGATGCAGGTTAGACCTATCTAAATACAGTAAAATAAAATAGCAAACTAAAATGATCAAATTCGGATGATAAAACTAGAAATGCAAGTCTCTGTCAGATCAGGCGATATACCTCAGACTTCACCAGTATCGCATGACACAGTTTCCTATAGTCGTGCGATATACTTCAGTCTGGGTGATACTCTGCACTATGGGCGGGCGATACTTCGCATGATGCCAGGCGATATACCTCAGTACTAGTGGGCGATTCTTCTCCCACGCGAAGTGTCGCACCGCTATACAAAGGTATATCGCGTGATATTTCTGAGAAGTATCACGTGATACTCTGAGACAGAAAATGAGAACTACAAAATTTCTAAAAAATGATGAAAATGCAAATAACAAAGGACAAAGCCTATCTACTCTGCCCCACAGTGGGTGCCAGAAATGTACACACTAAAATGGTGCACTTCTATGAACCATTACATGCAAGGTTGCTCAAGAATGAGGCCTCACAAAGCGGCTCATAGCTCTCTATGTATGGAGTTGCAAGGGACTATGATGTGTTTTCTCTCAGCTAGAGCTACAAGCTTGTGACCTTGCTAGTCAACCATACAATGAGAGATTCAAGTGAAGACAAGGGCAACAATGCCAATATCTCCAATGAAACCAAATGTATGTAATGCAATGCAAACTATATTAAAATGAATATGCAACTAGAAATGGAAATGCAATCTAATCTATGAAGTGAAAGTACAAACTATGATATGAAAGGAAAGAACAACTTTTACCAAGCCTTCCTATTAAGCTATGTGAGTTAAATCTATTGCATAAAAAGAAATCTATACTAAGAATGCCATTATCATGCAACTAAATGATGAAAGCAACAAGTCTTCAATATCCTCAAAAGCTCCAAATGCACTTAAAACCTGTAGCATAACATTAGCATAAAAACATGGTATATAAATGAAGGAGAGAGCTCTCCCTTTTATAAAAAATGCAAAGAAATGGACCATTGAGATTAAGAGGCAAAAAGTCTTAATTAGCGGTGGAGCTTGAAAGAGGAGCAATCCATGTGCACAAGTATCCTCCAATGAGAGTGAAGTGTTGACTTTTGAACCTCATGTGAGACAAAAAGTATTTTTCTCCTTTTTATAAAATATGAAAAATGCTTTATTTGTGCAACTTAGGATAAGAGGAAAAGTGGGGCTTTTTATTTAATTAAAAGGGGAGGAAATATTCCCTTTTAGGTAAATAAAAACTTAGGATAAATGGTTAGCCCATAGGATAAAAATCCAATATATGATCGAATTTAAGATTTAATCAAGAAATTGTTAATGTTAAAAATATTGATTATCGATAAAATTGATTCAGGATTGATAAATTGAATAAATGGAGCCCAAAGTTTAGGCGACCATTTTAGGGTGCATACAATATATATATATATATATATATATATATATATATATATATATATATATATATATATATATATATATATATATATGTATATATATATATACATACATGTATGTATATATATATATACATACATGTATGTATGTATATACATACATACATGTATGTATGTATATACATACATGTATGTATGTATATACATACATACATGTATGTATGTATATACATACATACATGTATGTATATACATACATACATGTATGTATAT
>BSBK01008211.1:1015000-1199598 GCA_027943335.1 Chamaecyparis obtusa | reverse complement strand
CACACACACATATATATATATATATACATATATATATTATATATATATATATATATGTATATATATATATATGTATATATATATATATATATTATATGTATATATATATATATATATATATATATGTATATATATGTATATATATGTATATATATATATATATATATATATATATATATAGACATACACACATACACACACACATATATCCATGTGTGAGTGATAGGAAAAAAATAATGTTAAAGGATTGGAACAAAATTATTTAGAAAGTTAAAATGAAAAAAATTGTTTAAATCTTAGTAGATCCTCCTCTCTTCTTTCTTAATGTATGATTGGAATCTAATACTTAGACAATTACAACATAATGTCATCATTAAAGTGTGATGTGACTTTTGTTAATTTTAGGGTCTTATTATTTAATTATATTTGTTTAATATTTTGATTTTTATGCAATGGATTAGAAATTTGGTTTAAAAATGATGTATAATAAATTAGAATTTCAAAAATAAGAAAATGTTCTTGTATTTTTAACAATTATCTTTTAGATATGATTGAAATGTTGTTTCATTAATTTAGTTTTTTCACATGATCATTCATATAGATATTAAATATATATCAACTTATAAATGTCATCGATATTAGTAAATATATAGAATTATTTAATTCCCTAAAATCATCTTTAACATTGAAACGATTTTAATTAATTTTAATAAATTATAAAATTAAAATTTTTTGCATGTTAATTTTTTATTAAATTTGTTTTCAAAGAAAAAATAAAATAAAAACTATTATCTAACTCAAAGTAAATGAAAGAAGTAAACCAGGGGCTCACTCTACGCTCTACTAGGGGTTTTTGCTTTGCGTCGATTTTCTGCATCCTTTGTCCTTCACTCCGCAGTTATTGCGGGAAATAGTTTAGTATTTATGGCTTTGACCACTACACACCAAGCAGTTGATGCTGGTGCTGGTGTGGTTTTGGATAGCAATGGTGCCACAAATCAAACACCCTCACAAATTTATTCCCAAAGTGTTTCATGAGGTATGTGTTAGCCCGATATTGTTCTACCCATTCATGAGTTTAATGATGCCTGCACTTGGCTTGAAATGCTGACCCTTATTGGCTATTATCCAGGATGCAACCCTCCTAAACATGTTATCAGGGACTAGGTTGAAAAATCTTGGACCTCTCATGGAATCTGCCTGGATGGCATCCAGAGCCTCACCAAAGGCTTCTTTTTGTTTCTCTTTTCTAATGCTTCCCATGTGGACGCCATTTTTGCTAAGGGTCCCTTGAACCTTAGGGCCTCACTTTTAATTCTCTAATGCTCATCTCGAGACTTCTCTGTCTCTAATGACAAGAAGTTGAAATTCCATGTGTGGGTCGAGTTTCTTGTTCTTCCCCTACCCTATTGGCCATTCATGCATGCCATAGCGCAAATGCTAGGTAGGGTTATATGTAGCGAGCATGATCATTTTCTTAATCCTCAGCCTCAAAGTGGCTCTGTGTTGAGGTCAAACTTTCTAGGGACCTCAAAGAGTCTATTGAGATTCAGGTTGGTGAGACCACCTTCACCCAAAAGGTGCTCTACCTCAACCTTCCCAACACCTTCTATCATTGTTAATCCGCGGAGCAAGAGATTAAAGACTTCTTTTTAGCAGTGCCTCGTACCAAGTCTCCTCCCAAGGACTCTAGCTCTCAGCCGACTGAGGCTGGAAAAAATGAGGAGGTTAACAAAGATGATTGGGTTACAGTTAGCCATTGCAATAAGCCATCCAAGCAGCCTACTTCCTCTTCTACATCCCATCCGCTACCTCTGGCTATCGAGGTTCCTTTAGAAACTCTGGCTTTTGAGGTTTCAAACCATTATTCACAGGGTAAAAGAGTTATTGACTCCCATACTATCATTCCTACATCTCGTGTACCTTAGGCAACTGCAAAGATTGCCTCTTTTGCTCCATTTTTCCATTCTCCCAGCCCTCTTAAGCATGTTGAGAATGGGTTTGAAGGCTTGTGGGAAAAATGGCGTAATATATCCATGGAGTCTTTTGGGTCAGATTTTGCCCAGGTTATTTATCTAATATTTTTGCTTCCCTTGGGGAAGGTGATGGAATGGATGACATTGTTTCTCCATGAAGTACATCTCATGGAATGTTCATGGGTTGATAGACCTACCTAGAAAATTCTTTGTCAGGGATTTGCGTCGTCGTATTAGTCATCTAGATGTTTTATGCCTCCAGGACGTTAAAATTTCTAGTTTTATCCTTTGATACTGCTTGTAAAAGTTATTTGGCCTAAAATCCTTTCTCTCTGTTCTTAGCATGAGGCTGGTTGAGGTGGAGTTACTACTCTCCTTTCCCCTTGGTGGAATTCTTTTTTGGTTAGTCCATGGTTCAAATCCCATGCAGAGAGGTTGTTTGGGCCAACTTTCATTATTGAGAATCATTCTTTGGCATAGTTAATGTTTATGCTCCCAATGATGCTATGGAGAGATCTCACCTTTGGCGTTGGTTTGTGGATTCTTTGCCACCTGCTACTTGGCTTGTTTGTGGTGATTTTAATATGGTCTAAATGACCTCTGACAAGGATGGCCTTTTTCCCTTTTGATGGACAGCTAGAGAAAGAGAAGCCTGGTACTACATGCGTAATAAATTAGGGACTTTTGATCCCAATGTTGGCCACCACCATTTTGATGGGGTTTGGCACACTTGGTCTAATTTCATAGCCTCATCTGACATAATTCATAAAAGGCTTGATCATGCTATGATCTTGACACAATATTTTTTCTCTTTTTCTGAAAAGAAAGCTTTACCAATTACTCCTCTTGTTGATGTGACCTTGTAAGATCATTTTGTCATTTAATTTAATATTGTATGGAAGATGGCTAAGGCTCAGCCTCCCACCATGCAATTCTTATTTAATACATCTTTCCTTCACCACCCTTCCACTATGACTGAGCTTCATAGTGCTTACTAAGTTATCATTGCCGAGTATTGAGATGAGCAGTGTTTTACCGAGTTCCAGCATGGTAAACAGGGAATTCAGTTTCTACCGAGTGATACTATATCTACCGAGTCTCAAGTGTATACCGAGTTTGAAACTACAATCGAGTGGTTAGTATGGACCGATTCTCCACTCCTACTAAGAGCATGACGATGCCAAGTATTGTAGTGGATGTTGAGTATTAGAAAGTCACCGAGTTAGTTTGAAGGAACTTTTGTAACTATATTTGGGCCGACTCAGTAATATTTGTGTTAGCTTGTTTAAGAGCTGACTTTGTAATTATTTTGTAATTGTTTTGGATTGATATATAAACAATGTTTTGTATCATATCCAAGGTGTGAAAAAGTGAGAAGTGTGTAATGAAAAGAATATGTGCATATGTGAAGATGCAAGAAAGGCAAAGATAAGCAAATTACAAAGGGCTACAACAGTATAAGGAGCAGTAGAGATATATATATCAGAGAAGGTGATTAGTACATCAAAGAATCTCAATCAGCAAGTACAGTTGCAAGTATGAGATCTACTATTTCATCCTAATAGGTGATTCAGCCGCCAAATCCTTTAACAGGGTAGACTTAATAGTCTTTTGTAAAATCTCTTAACCAAGTGCATACTTCATTGTATGTTTGTAAATCCTCTAACAAGGTGGACCTAGCAGTCCTAATTGCTCCTAACAGGGCAGATCATCAGAAGTGATCATTGTAAGCCTTAACCAACAAACTTTATACTGTAGTATTGAAGTTTTGTGGGTATCATCCCCACCCCAATTTTACTTTCTATTTGGAAGGTTTCTGGGTTACCAAATCTATGTGTTCAAAGTGTTATGAATGTTTTACATTTTCAGTTTCTCATACATGCAATTAGATCAATGAGCTAAATGTTATTTGGAATATGGTTAAGATCTGAAATTAATATAAAAGTTTTGAAGTTATTGATTCACCCCTCCCCTCTTAGTAGCTTGGCTAGTCTTGAATATTTCCAACAAGCTGGGTCTCTTGAAGAGAACCAGTACCACCTACAACCACAACATCAGCAATGAGACTTTTATAGAGATACAAGTCAACAACATTAAATATAGGGGATAAATGAACATCAGTAGGAAGATCAATATGGTAAGCATTAGAACCACATCATTTCAGAACTTTAAAAGGGCCAATCTTCTTAGCCATCAACTTGGTGTAGTGTCCTTTTGGTAACCTCTCCTTCTTCAAATGCACCATGACCAAATCCCCAACATTGAAAGAGACATCTTTCCTCCATTTATCTACATAAGCCTTATAATTGGCATTGGTATGCTGAATCTTTTGTTTGACTTGATCTTGGATGTCCTTCATAATAGTAGAAAAATCATCAGCCAATGCACTAGGCTTCTCCAAACCACTAACATCTTGTAGCTCCAAGATACCTCTAGGATGAACACCATACACAATCTGAAATGGAGTCTTCCTAATACTGTGGTTAACTAAATCATTGTAGGAGAATTCTTCCTGGGCCAAAATTGAATCCCAACTTGATCCATGTTCTTGAGTCAAGCGTCGTAAAAGATTACCAAGAGACCTATTGATGACCTCAGTTTGCCAATCGGATTGAGGATGGTAGGCTCAAGAAAGACATGCATTAGTGCCTAATTTCTTCCACAAGGTCCTCCAAAAGTGACCTAAGAACTTGGGATCTCTATTTGATATGATGGATAGAGGTAGTCCATGTAAATGAACTATCTCCTTAATGAAAAAGCTTGCCACATGGGATGCATCATGAGTGGTCTTACATGGCACAAAGTGAGCCATTTTGGAAAACTGATCCACTACTACAAATATACTATCATGACCAAATTTGGTGTTAGGCAACCCAAGAACAAAATCCATACTAACAGAATCCCATGGCTTCAATGGAATGGGTAAGGGTGTGTAAAGTCCAGCACTAGATGTATGACCTTTAGATTTTTGACAAATCAAACATGTTTCTACAAACTTTCTTTCATCTATTTGTAACCTAGGCCAATAGTAAAACCACTTGACTGACTCTAAGGTTTTATCCAAGCCAAAATGCCCTACCAAGCTACCACAATGCTTTTCTTTAATGATATTTTCCCTCATAGACCCTCCTGGAACACAAAGCAATCCACCATTGAATAAAAGCCCATTTTGTATCAAAAAATCAGAAAATTCAGTGTGATACTTTGCTATCATTTCTAAGCAAACCTTATAGATATCTTTGAAATCTTCATCTGTAGCATACATGTTTGCCATAGCCTCTAGACCTACACTTTCCAATTGCATAGACTGAATGGTGAGTGTCCTCCTACTCAAAGCATCTACTACTTTATTAGCAACCCCTTTCTTGTGCTTAATGCTGAAATTATAAGCCTACAAGAACTCCATCCATTTGACATGCCTATGATTAAGTTTCTCCTACCTATTCAGAAAACTAAGAGCATGATTATTAGTGAAAACAATGAACTCTTTTGGCAAAAGATAATGCCTCCATTTCCTTAGGGACTGAATCATAGCATAAAGCTCAAGATCATAAGTAGAATACTTTTGTTTTGCTTCATTTATTTTTTCACTAAAGAAGGCTATAGGTCTCCCTTCTTGACTAAGAATCCCACCAATAGCCTTATTACTAGCATCACACTCAACCACAAAAACTTTATGAAAATCTGGTAACACAAGTATAGGCTATTCTAATATCTTCTTTTTTAATAATTGAAAGGATTCATTTGCCTCTTTAGTCCATTCAAAAACACATTTTCTACCACCTTTAATAGTATTGATTATAGGAGCACAAATGCCACTAAAGTTTCTAATAAACTTCCTATAGAAACTGCATAATCCATGAAAACTTTTTACCTCCATGGCCAAAGTAGGTGGTGGCCAATTTAGGATGGCTTCTACCTTTGTAGGATCAATTTTTAGACTACCTTTTGAAATCACAAAACCCAAGAAGATAAGCTCCTCCTGCAAGAATGAACACTTCTCCAAATTTACCTTCAAACCTTCCTCATGGAGTCTTCTCAAGACCTAATCTATATGCTGTAAATGCTCCTCCTTGCTACCACTAAAAATTAGAATGTCATCCAAATAAATAACAACAAACTTATGAAGAAAAGGCTTTAACAATTCATTCATTAGGCACATAAAAGTACTAGGAGCATTGGATAAGCCAAATGGCATGGCTATCCATTCAAACAACCCTTCATTAGTTTTGAAGGCAGTCTTCCACTCATCCCCTTCTTGGATCTGGATTTGATGGTAGCCACTATTGAGATCAATTTTTGAATAGAACTTTTCCCCACCTAAGCAATCCATGAGATCTTCCATTCGAGGCATTGGAAACCGGTATCAGATGGTGATTCTATTGATGGCTCTAGAATCTGTGCATAACCTCCAAGTACCTTCCTTTTTAGGGGCAAGGACTGGAGGTACAACACATGGGTTGATGCTTTTCCTTATGTAACCCTTCTCTAGCAACCCTTGAATCTACCTTGCTACCTTAGCATTTTTCTCAGGAGTGAGTTTATAGGCTGCCTTGTTTGGTAGAGTAGCCCCCGGGATTAAATCAATGCAATGACTAATTTCCCTCTTAGGTGGAAGTGAATCATTAGTGCTATCAGCCACAACCCCACTGTATTTATTCAACAAATGTGCCACTACTCTTGGACAAGTACTTTCCTTGACTTCTAGGTTCAATCCCCTACCCTCATGGTGGCTTTCCTTATGTCTGATTACAACAACAAAACATGGAGTATTTTCTTCCCTAAGAACTTCTAAGAATTCTTTTTCTTTGACCAACATAACACTACTAGACAAGTCTGACTCATTAGAAACATCAGGCAAAGGAGTCATTGTGAAAGCTTCCCCATTTTTGGCTATGGTAAACACATTAGTTTTCCCATCATGCTGGGCATTAGTGTCATATTTCCATGTTCTTCCTAAGATGGCAAGCATCCATTTCATCTACTTCACACATGACTTTATCTTTATAGTCTCATATTTGGAAATCTACTAAGCATTGCTCATTTACAATAGTTTGTTGCTCCTTAACCAAGATAATTTATATGGATTAGGATGTGGAATTCATTTCAGATTAAGCTTAGTAACCATTTCCAAAGAAACCAAATTTTTAGTAGAACCAGAGTCAAGGATTACCTTGCATACTTTACCCTTCACCTTGCAAGTAGTTCAAAATAGAGATTTCCTTTGGGCTGGCTCCTTGTTGATTGGTACCAATAGTGACCTATTGAACATGAGAGTCTCTCCTTTCTCAGGATCAACATGTTTGGATGTGGCTATATGGAAAGATGAAGTGCTTTAGCAATCATCCTCTTCATGAATTAATTGCACTCTCCTATCTCCTTGACTACTACTGCCATTCTTCTCAGGACATCTGAAGGATTGGTGACCAAATTGGTTGCATGAGAAGCACCTTCCCATGAATAAATTAGGGCCTCTTCCTCTTGATCTACCCCTACCATTTTTTTATCCTCTTCATCTAAATGAACCTCTGCCACTAGTATCATGATCAGCACTTTGATTGCTTCTTTCTCCTTGGCTTCGAGAAAAAGTTCCTCTACCGTTAAATCTGCCTCTACCTCTAAATAATTTTCCTCTTCCTTGGTTTTGCTCTCCTCTTTTTCTTTGTTTCTCCTCAATCTTGAGGGCAATTTGAAAGCACTTATGGAATAATTCCAAAGTGACTAAGGTTAACTCATCTTGTATGCTATACTTCAATCCATTGATATACCTTGCTAGTTTTTGTTTCTCTATTTCATACATCTTGGCTTTTAGGGATAGATTTTGGAAATCTTGAGTGTAGGTACTCACATCAAGATCCCTTTGTTTCAAGTTTTGAAGCTTCTTATGAAGAGTCACTTCATAATCCTCCGGTACAAACTGTCTTTTCAATTCAGCCTTCATTCTGGTCCAAGTGGATATGACAAACTTTCCTTCTTCCACCCTTTCATTTTGTAGAAAGTTCCACCAACTAAGGGCTGGTACCTTTAACTTAGACTTGGCTATCTTCACTTTTTGGCTAGGGGGTACTTCATCACATTCAAAAAAGTTCTCCAATGCTTCTAGCCAATCCATGCATTCATCCGGTTCCAACTTACCATGGAACATAGGTAGCTAATTTTTGTCTTTATTGCCCACTCGCTCTAGTGCTGCAAGCATTGCCCTTTGATCCTCCAGTATATTTTCTTGACTAGAAGGATCTTTCTCTGCCTCTACTTCTTCCTCTGACTCCTCATTGTCTCCTCTCCTCTCTTGACCTTTCACCTTATCTGACTCCCTTTTCATTACTCTATTCTCTTCTCTAATAGCCCTACTCTCTGCCATCTACTCCTTGACAATATTAGCCAATTCTACATTTGTTATCCTCATAGGGATATCATCCTGATCTACCATCTTGTTTTTACAATTACTCCCAATTAGTCTCTCAATGGCTTTGATACCACTTGATGCAGAGCAGTAGCAGTGGAAACTGGAATAAGCCCAAACCAATGTATAATAAAGTAATAGTGTCGCTTCAAACCATGAATGATGGGTTTGCCAACACTATCAAAACTCTTTGGTCTCTAAATATCCATAGCTGCAAAGATGGTCTTTTCACCTATCAACTACTTTGAATATTTGTAGAAGCTCTAAATAATTCTATTTTTCCTTTTCACCAGTGATAATAGTACTTTCTTATTTATTAGTGCCTAACTTTACACAGGACCATAATTTGGTTGACACTAGTTAGAGACTCTTGGGCCAATCAAACACTACTTCTTTCACAAGTGTTAACAGTTAATATAATCTCCCTTCTACTCTAGTTTACTATTTGAGTAATAAACAGGTTGCATACTATAGACTATAATTCTCAAATCAGCAGTGTACATCAAGTTATCAAGTACATGATTTACTAAGTTCTACCACTGCACGGTTTGATCCCCAACATATTCTTCTTTGCAAATTCACTAGTGGTTTTGGGTTATGGGAATTTGGTACAAAATTCTAGTTTAGTATTTTCCCAGTTCAAAACACAACATAACCTTCAACAACCTCCTTCAATGCCCTCAAATGGTCACAGGAACAACTACCTAGTTGATCAAGCTAGGTCTGCTTCAATTGGAATTATTTGAAGAAATTGGAATGGTTTCCCTTTGGCTTTGATGAATGTTAATACTCTGAATTCAACAGGTTTTCAAAACTCATCCACATTCACTTCGCTATCACAACTTCCACTACTTCCATTGGCTAACCAAATGGAACATATCTGGGTTAGGGCATCATCCCTGAAGCATTGGAATCAACTTCCCAATTCTGAGAACTAAATGCATTAAAAGACACTACCCTAATCTGCCCTTTCATCCAGCGGCATTGGAGTCCCGTGGAGAAAAGGAAATCAGGACCATGACTTCATAACAGAGCTGATACTATGGTTTATAATTCGGTCTGTCAAAATGCCATGTTATTCTGGTGGAATTAAAAATAAACTTGACTAATTAAATCTCGCAACAGGTATTGCATTGATAGTCAATAAAAATGTATGTTTTTCCACCATCGACTATGTAAATAGAAATAGTTCAACTAATACAAAAACTGTGATTGTATCCCATGAATCTTAAAGAGTAGATGTAACTAAATGAATTTTGCAAAGATATAAATTTATCTATTCATTACCTAACTAATTGTGTAACTAGTTGGAAATAGAAAACACACATACTCTAAACTATGAATCTCTTTATTTCAAGTAATTCTTCCAAGGTCTCTGTCGCAATCCCCTTGATTGAACATACAAATAGATGAAGAAAATTTCCTAATGGCCCAACTGATACCAGACCCATGGTAACTGTTGGAAACTGATTGTTTTCAAGCACATCACAAACATTGTGATTTTGACAATGCTACCCAAAAGAGCAAAAATCACAAAACATTTAAAACTAAGGAGAACTTAAAACAAACAAACCTCAAAGATCCTTATGGACTAAGGTTCCAAAGCTTATAAACATGCTGATGGAATCCATGACCACACAAAAAGGATCAAACTCAAAAAGGAGAAAAATGGATTCTATAGATCCATTTCTCTTTATTACAATCAAAACTTGACACAACATAATCAAATCTAAAATCCGATCTGCAGTCTTGGGTGCCCTGCACCATTTTTTTTTTCACAAGAAGTGAATAGATTGTCTTATTTCCCCTCGCCCACCAATTAGTGACCATTTGAGAATCCAATGAGGTGTTAATTGATCATGTTAAAAACTAGTGGAACTAAACATTTATTATTTGATTCCATACTTTTCTTGTATAGAAGGCTAGGTGGTCAGAATCCATATGTAACAATATTTGTTTTCCATCTATCCACAGGGCTCGAGTAGCTAATCAATGATTCCTTTCTTCTATGGAAGGGTTAATTGAGAAGGTTGATCAAAGCACTAAATAGTTTAGTAATGGGAAGTGGATAGGATCCCCTTTCTCTATACGGGGATAAGGAATATATGAGTGTGTTATAGCACTAAATGTTGACAAAAATGAAGTAGGAGGAAGTCAAATCGAAGCACTATGGTAGTTAATAATATCATATTTCCACAATCCATTTCAAATGCATGTGCATTTTTGGATTTGATTGTGTGTAGTTTTTAGCATCAATGTTTTGGATCACACTCTGAGATCCATCATCAGGAAGAGAGAGTGCAAGAATTATAAACATAACTATGGTAGTTACTATAGTAGTTACCTACTATTGAGGTCTATAGGGGGAAAAAAACTTCATTGATTGATTCCAACTGATCCAATTGATCCACTTTCTTAACTAGTCCCAACTCTCCTTCCTTATTTTCCTAGTAAAATTCCAAGATTCAGTCACTTACTCATAGGTAGCAGAACTAGGGCTAAAAGAAGAGGTATTTCACCATTAGGGACAAGGGATAAGGATATTTACTCCCTTCTAGATGGCTATAGCTTATTTTGGCTAAGGAAAGATTTATGATATATTTATTCCAATCCCTTTGATTATTTCAAATGGATATAGATGAAGAGCCCTTGTACTCTACCAATTCACCCCAACTCTAAAGGGATACTAATTCTATAAAAAGATGGGGCTATTTGAAAAGACGTAACTACTGATGCTATCGGATCAACTGGTTCCAGATTAGTTACTTAGGCACCTAGAGGGGGATATTCAAGTTGGGAGATCACTAAGGATAATTGGCAACATGGATTGGGTTTACTTGATCCATAGAACTTAGGATTAGTAAAATATTATTACTAGAGGGTTGAATAATAGACATTTAAACTACTTAGTCAATTACTCAATGGTTGACCCATAGAATAGTAGAGCTTGTAACTAATGCCTTCATAGGGTGGGATACATGGTATAAAAAATGAGCCAATAGAACTACTCAAGATGAACAAGGGGTATGGGTATGAGTGTATGCACCCTAAAATGGTCACCTAGACTTTGGGCCCCCATTCAACAATTTATCAAATCCCTAAATCAATATTTTAAAAAACCAACATTTTTCAAATTATATCAATTTCCTTGATCAAATCCTAATTCTATCATTTATTTGATTATTTTCCATGGGCTAACCATTTTATCCTAAGTTTTTATTTATTTAAAAGGAATTTCCTCCCCTTTTATTAAATAAAAAGCCCCCACTTTTCCTCTTATCGTAAGTTGCACAAATAAAGCATTATTCTTATTTTATAAAAAGAAGAAAAGACCTTTTTGTCTCATATGGACACAAAATTCAACTCTTATTTTCTCATTGGAGGATATTTTTGCACATGGATTACTCCTCTTTCAAGCTCCACCCTTGATTAAATCTTTTTCCTCTTAATCTCCATGGTCCATTCATTTTCAAATCCTTTAAAAGGAGAGCTCTTTTCTCATTCTACGATCCCAACTTTGAATACTAATCTTATGCTGCAAGATTTTTTGGAGACTTTGGAGCTTTGGAGAACTTCATGCATTTAGTTTTCATTCTTGCATCATAGTTTCATGTTTATGCTTTCTTAGTCTAGATTTCCTTTATGCTCTAGATTAGCTCACATAGCTGAATTAGCAAGGCTTGTAATACTTTCATTTCCATAGCTTACTTGCATCTTCATTCTTAGCATAGTTGCATTGCCTTTCCATTGTTGATTCTTGAAGATATTGGCATTCTTGCCCTTGTCTCTTTGAATCTCTCATTGTGTGGTTTACTAGGAAGGTGTCATGCTTCAATAGCTCTAGCTGAGAGCACCATCAACATCATTGTGACTCCATGCCTAGGGAGCTCTAGGTCACTTTCTCAAGGTTTCCCATTCATGGATTCTCTTGGAAGTAATGACTTAGAGAAGTGCACAATCTAGTTTGTACATTTTTTGCGCCCACCATGGGGCAGAACACTCTTGTTTTGCCCTTGTTTTTATGCATTTTCATCATCATTTTTGCTTGTTGTTTTGGCTCTATTTTTCTGACAGATCATGCAATATTTTATTACATACCCATGCGATACTTTTCCAATAAAAGTATCATTCAGTTATATAGGACTCTATCACACCAGTGTTTTATACTCTATCGCATGCAAGTAGCATGAAGTATCGTATAGAGAGAAATTATCACACCAATATACTGAGAAGTATCGTACAATTCTTTCTCTAACAGAACTATCACACAGGCTTGGCAGTGAGTAATTTTGGTCATTTATTTGCAAGATTTGATTGGTTTGCTTCAGGTTTCTAATTTGTTGTGGTAGAACAGAGTTTGATTTGTAGATTTCACTTGATTTTGATGTGTTAATCATTGTAGGGATAACAATTTGTGCTTGTAGGTGCTCTCATTGCTTGAAATATTTTCTTAAAAGAATGCATGTCAAAGTTCCAAATGCACAAGGGCTACTAATGGTTTTTGCAGGGCTGCCCAACGCATAAAAACCAATCAAGTGCTTGTTTAATTGCTTTCATTTTAAGTGTGGCATATACTAGTTGTTTCTTTTCATAGGCACTTAATATCTTGTTGTAGGAATCTTTTGGTGGTAGGAGAGTATGCTCTTCACCCTTGTGGTGAAACAAAAATCTTGATCCATCTTTGGATTTTGAAGGCGAGAGGGTAATTGAACCTTTTCTTGGTGTGTTTGGGAGAAGTTTTTGAGCTAGGAGAATATGCTCTTCACCCTTGAGGTGAACCAAAAATCTTGAAACTCAAAGGGTGATCCACTCTTTGTTTAGTTTTAGAATCCTTTAGTGGGCCTGCTCTTGAGCAATGAAGAGGAACGACCCAAGTGGGGACAAGCTTTTGGCTGACTATTCCAACCCACTATAAACTCAAGGCTATCAAAGACACAAAACCTTGGTAGACGTAGTACTTGTCTTCACTTGATGTGAGTACTTGTGGGATTGTGACCATGAGGAAAATGTTGAGCAAGAATTCTTAATGTACTCTTATGGCCACGAGGTCCATTACTTACCACAAGGTAAGGAGTCCCTTTGGGGAGGAAGAAGGGTATTACAAATGAAAGCCCTTACTAAGAACCATAGATAGAAGCCACCCTATTTTGTCACTTAGCTTCTTGGTGCAAGGATTGATCCTAGTGGACTAACCTAGATCACCCCAAGATTACTCACCATCTGTGTTCCTTTGGTTGTTTCATTGGCACTTCCACGACAAAGCCAATATCTATTGTGGGTAACCACTTTGTGTGAGGCAATGGAGCATCAAGTGTGGGCCAAGTTGTTAAGTATTGAGCCATTGTCTTTTTAGGCTAGTAAGTGCTTGAAGTGTTCTCACTATGATCTACTCATGAAAACATTCTCAAACATCAAACATCATGATAGCATTCATAGGATTTTATTTCTTTGATATCATAATTACTTGTCTTGGCAAGCTTGATTTTGCCCTTGTGCAAGTGTTTTATGACATGTTTGATCAGCTACTATTTGTAAACTTGTCTAATTACTGCTAGTATTGTGTTTGAAATCAAAAAATCCAACCATCAGACTGAAACATTGACCAAATTGCCTTTAAAAACTAAAATTCAGACACTCACTAGTCAAGAGTCGTACGATCCTGAAACTCCATCACACACTATTCTGAGATTTATCATGTGATAGTTCATTACTACACAACTATAACACAGCTTGCCTGGAAAGTATCGCACAAGCTGCTTGGAAACTGTCACACTACTTCGTGCGAAATATCATTTTGAAAAATTGTATCACCCTATTACCCTAGAAACTATCGCACATAGTTATTTTTCTACCTCATAGTTTTCTACAATTAGAAGCTAATTTGTGTCTTAGTTCCAACCTTCCTTGGTCAATCTAGGTCAGATCTGAGGTGCTATGACATGTTGCTCAATTTCCAAATGAACTTAAATGGTATCAAGTTACACAAAATGACTCTTGGTCTTCTTTCTTCCACATCTCCCATGTCTTCCTAGTCTCCCATTTCCATCCTTTCTCTTCTTCCTTCATGCTTCTTCCTCTTCTTCCTAAACTATTCACATCTTCTTGATTCTTTTTATTATCTAGTCTACCTTCTTCTATTCATCCCTTTTGTCACTTCCATGCTTGATTCTTCCTTTTCTAGAACAATGAATTTAAATTATCTTGTTATGGAACCTCTCTTAAAAATATATGATCTCAAACTCATTGCTCAATTCGAAGAGTTTTATTCCTCTAATAGTCCTTCTAGATATCTAATGGGTGATGAACTTAAGACAAAAATAAAAGAAAAGATGAATGAATCAGATGCCTTTGCTAGGATCATAGACATGATCATGTCATGACCTCCCTCTTCCAAACATTCTTCATCATCTAAGTTTTCTCATTCTTCTTCATCTTCCAAGTCTCATCATGACTCTTCTAAGTCTTCTTCACACTCCTCATTATCCAAGTCTTCTTCCTCCACTAGGTCTTCACTTTCCTCTTTTTCACAATCTTGTTCCTCTTCTACTTCCCCCAAGAGTCTTACTCCTCATCTCAAGACATACCATGATGAGCAATATGATAGTCCTTGTGATACCTCTTCTACAAAGAGTGACATGCCCATCTTTGATGACTATGATGATGGACAATGTAGTGATACCTATAAAACCTCTATTCCTAAGAGTCCTCCTAGTTGTGTGCTTGTGCTTATTGGAAATGGGTCATCACACTGGATAGATTATGATGGTAATCCATATGATTTTGATTTTGAAAGAGACTTTGATGATTTCTATGAACAATACCTAGATGATACATCTACTTCTATTGAGGAATATAAAATGTACCACACTGATTTGAAATGTAAATATTATAAGAATCCTTCCTTTAAGAACTCTCATGCTGAAAATAAAGATTACACTCTTGAGCAAGATTATGTTAATGATAGACCTTTGTCTTGTGATGGTTCTGTTCCATCCCCTACTTCCTCCAATACCCATACATCTCTTAAAGCTTCCAAGTGTTTCAAATCTTTGGCAAATCCTTCATTCGACAGAAATCCTAATACTTTTCATGCAGTTCCCTATAGTTATCCTCAAGGGCTATCTCGTAAAGAAACTCAAGCTAACATTCACTTGGCTGCAAATACTTTCACTAATGCTAAACCTAAAGATCCTAAGTCTTTATGTGTTACAATTCCTACGTTAGCTAGTCCTTCACTAGCTCTTCCAAAGTCTTCCATACAATTTCAACATGCTTCCTTGTCCTTAGAAGTGGCTACATGTCAAGAGGACCCTAAAAATAAAAGAAAGAATATAAAGAAAGATCAAGATCAAGAACCTTCTATGTCATCCAATCCTTTTCATGATGTCTCTTATCCATTTCATGGTTCTTTTGATCCTTTGTGCCCTTCCTAATTCATTCCACCATGTCTTAAGTCTTCTCCTAAACAAGATCAAGCCGCTACTTGCACCATTGAGCTTATTGGCAATCAAAATATTCCAAAGATGCTACTTCCATTAAAGTTATTAAAAATAGTGTTGTTACTTCCACTATCAAGCCTATTGAAAATCAAGAGAAAAATTATATGCTTATGCTATCCAAAGCTCCTTGTCAAGATCAAAGTCTTCCATCTTCTTGTTCTACCACTCCATGTTCGCTTCCACTTTCTACTCTTCCTAAGTCTATTCAAGCTTTGAAAAATCCTATCAAAGAAGTTTCTCCTATTCAATATCCCATTGTAAATCCTAATGCTCACTCTAAAGATGTTGATGTCCTTGGTTGTCATATAGATGATGATGAACTTATTGATTATCATTTTGTATCTTCCACGTCCATCCTCAGACCTCCTCCAGTGATACTAAGTGCTTCACATCTTCCTTCCATTTTGGGCCCTTATGTCCCTTCACTTTCCCCTCCTAACTCTCCTAATTCATCATCCATCTTGGGTCCTTATGTCTCACCATCTCCTATCTTTCCTCAAGATCAACATAGATGCATACCCTTGAATCCTTTTCACCCACCTACCCATCTAAACCAGTCATATCCTCCTTCATCTTCCCCAAGTCCCAAGTCTTTTGGAAGTAACTTGAATGCTCAATACAAGAAAAAGAAGCAATACAAGAATCCATAAAAAAAAAATATCACCATATTTCCTCTAATCTACATGGAGGCATAAAGTCAAAAGAGATATCTAAGAAGAAAACTACGAGACAAGTATGGGTTCCAAAATCCATCATTAAAGATATCCTCTCTAAATCATCAAAAAAAAATGAAAAGCCTACGGCTATATGGATTCCAAAGTCTCTCTTGAAAGATTCTGATGATGAGAAAAAAGTGAAGTTGACATTCAAGCTTCCAAAGGCTTCCACTTCATCTTCTTCCAAAAACATTCTTTCATTCCATGCGCCTAAACCACAACCTTTGCTTTCCATTCAACACATTCCTTCATGTATCGCTTCATTCACATTTCCTCCATCCTCTCACCACCCTTCAAGGTGTGTGTTGATGTTGATCTTTCCTTCCTTTCCATCTACCCTTTCACAATCCTTCCATTCATTATCCTTCTCCCTTCTATCCTTTTTCCTCATTTTCCTATTCATCCTATCTTCCAACCTCACTCGCTTTACATAAAACCTTATCCTTCATTTTTCCCGTCCATATTCCTTTCCCTATTAGCATCTTTGAGCATATCATTTTGAATCCTTGGAATATCAGGGTTTATCCTTTCAAGGAGTATTATCTGAAAAGCTTGCCTTCTTCCAAAACAAAGAAAACATAAAAAAAATAGAAAAATTCAAAAAAAGAAAACAAAAAAAATGAAAAAATTGAAAATGTGCCTTGGTGAAAACCTGGAAATAGGCACCTTGGTAGCAAAATTAAAGAGAAATAAATTTGTCCTATGGTGAAAACCACTCCCTTGTGGCACCTTGCATAAGTAACATGACAAAAACTTGGCAATCAGGCATCATGCGTAGCTCTTCTACATATTTCATCCATTCCATCCTCTCTCTTTGATCTTGACAATGTTGACCTATACAAGAACATTTGGCTATCTTGTGAGCTATCTTATGATGATCTTTCTTTCATTCCATTCATGTTTAACCTTCATATTTATTTTCCTCCATTCATTCTAGCCTTTCACTATCCTTTTCCCCTTTGGTCTTGATCTAATAAAAAAGAGTAAAACATGATGCTATGAAGCCTCTTGACATGTCTACTCCTTTGGACTACATCCTTTCCTTCTTTTGCATTACGCTTTTGTGACTTATCCTATGCTAGCCTTTCATTGCTTTTCCAAATGTGCGTTACATGACAATTTTTCCCTAGATTGGGTACTCTTGAGGAGTTTTCCCTTGAGGATTTCTTCCTTTTATTCTCCTTCATTCTCTTGTCTTCCATCTCTTCCACTAGCTTGGTAATCCCTCTTGTCCTCCACCTTGCTACATGTTGGGACTACACAATGTGATCTTGCTTGGGAGTTTGATGCCCATTCTATCTAGGGGCATCCTTTGTACATAATTATTGATCCTGAAAAAATCTGAAAAAAATGATATATTGTCAAAAATTCTAAAAATTTGAAAATGTCCTGAAAAAATGATCATCTTAGTGAAAACCTAGCAATAGGCACTTTGATGTATCTCCAAAAAACTTATATATTCCAAAAATACAAAAAAATAAAAAATTCAAAAAATTCAAAAAAATAGAAAAGTGCCTTAGTGAAAGCCTGGAAATAGGTGCCTTGGTAGCAAAAATACAAAGATATTGAAAAAATAAAAAAAATCTCCAAGTGGTGAAAACCTAGAAATAGGAGCTACTTGAGGCCTTTGCACTCCCATTTCTTAGCACACATCCTCGACACTTAGCGTGTCTCCATCATGCCTTGACCTTGTTGCCTTGGTTTGGAATTGGTCTTTGTCTTTGTCTAGGGGCCATAACTGTCTTAGCTTTGGTCTTGAGGACATCTTGCAAATTTTTTTTTTCAACACCACCCCAATTGTGTTTTTCAACACTACCCTAGCGTCAAGTGTTTCTCAACACTTATCAGATATCTTACCCGTAGTCTAGCATGATATGATATCTCTCATGGGCAGATGTGATACTCAAAGTTTGACTCTATGACCTACACACACACACTTAAACACTTGACTCACTGAGACTTGTTTGACTTTATTTCTTTGTGTGTTGTCTATGATGATTACTTTGATGAGTGTTCTCTCCCTAATAGTTTTCGATGATGCTGAGCTAGAAGACTGGGGGCATGAGGACATGTTTTATTGCTTTTTCTGCTTATGGGTATATTTTGTTGGTCCTAACTATCATTAGCATTTATGCTTGTTCCACTTGACATTGGGGTCTACAAGGTATTATCCTTGACTATTTTCACAAATGCATACTTATAGTCATCTTGACTTTCCTTGTGTCTCGATGCGAGTATAATCTTGCCATATTAAACTTAGGAAATCTCACTACTCTAGTCATCTTGACTTATATGTCTTTGGTTCATAGGTGGGATTCCCACATATCTATCTAATATAGATCATATTCAGATTCAAATAGTCATACTAGTGTGCATTATATGATCTTGCGACGCTACCAATAACGCTCGATGATGAATATTAGAGTCTAATAGCTTTGTGACCTTGCAAGTAAACCACTTTTCATAGTAGCTTGCATTTTTAGGTTCATGTTAGTTTAGTTTTAGATCTTGCATATGGAGAGAGCTCTCCTTTCATCTTTCACAAACTTGTCAGTCAACTGCGCTCACCTTTGGCTTCTTCTCGATCATGTCTTTTGTTCCTTGTCTTTCACATCACATTTTGACATTTTGAACACTTTTCAAAACATCTCAGAATTGTGCAAAAATTGCACCCCTGGCTAATGTCGACGTCCTGGATCCATTTTTGGGATCAAAACCAAAATCCAAGTTAATCTTGATAGTCAAAATCACATTTCAAAATTTCTCCTTCTTTTGCACAGTTGGTTGACCATTCGAGGTCTGATCCTTCGATCTTTGTTGGGGCATCTTCATTTCTTCATCCCCATCTCTTTCAACATTCTAATCTTTCATTCATCTTCATTCACTTCATATCTCTGAGGTTTGACTTTATCTTTATCCTATATCTTTCCCATTCAAACCTAGTCAAACTGGGGCATGTATTCACTGCTTGATGGTTATCCTATCATCTTTCATCTTCGATTATGATTTCTAGTGATTTGATCAGATTTTATCAATTTACTATTTCTCCTCTACCTGATTTCAATTTTGATTCCGAGGGGACAGTACCTATCAACTTCAATCCTTAATTTAGCTTATCAATTGAACCTTGAGATTCTTATCTCTTATTTGAGACTTGACAATTTCCTATTTATAGGAATGTTAGTCTTGTCTTTCAGCTTATCTTTGTCAGCTTATGTTTATCTTTGTCCTGATGTGTTCCCATCCGTCGAACACATGTCTAGGTTGTTTTGTGATCCCAAATCGATCTCACATTTCAATTCCATTCTTTGACCACATGTGATCCCAAATCAATCTCACATTAGTCAAAGAGGGGAAAATGTATGCACCCTAAAATGGTCACCTAGACTTTGGGCCCCCATTCAGCAATTTATCAAATCCCTGAATCAATATTTTCAAAAGCCAACATTTTTCAAATTATATCAATTTCCTTGATCAAATCCTAATTCTATCATTTATTCAATTATTTTCCACGGGCTAACCATTTTATCCTAAGTTGTTATTTATTTAAAAGGAATTTCCTCCCCTTTTATTAAATAAAAAGCCCCCACTTTTCCTCTTATCCTAAGTTGCACAAATAAAGCATTATTCTTATTTTATAAAAAGAAGAAAAGACCTTTTTGTCTCATATGGACACAAAAGTCAACTCTTATTTTCTCATTGGAGGATATTTGTGCACATGGATTTCTCCTCTTTCAAGCTCCACCCTTGATTAAATCATTTGCCTCTTAATCTCCATGGCCCATTCCTTTTCAATTCCTTTAAAAGGAGAACTCTTTTCTCATTCTAGGATCCCAACTTTGAATACTAATCTTATGCTACAAGATTTCTTGGAGACTTTGGAGATTTGGAGATCTTCATGCATTTAGCTTTCATTCTTGCATCATATTTTCATGTTTATGCTTTCTTAGTTTATATTTCTTTTATGCTCTAGATTATCTCACATAGCTGAATTAGCAAGGCTTGTAATACTTTCATTTCCATAGCTTACTTGCATCTTCATTCTTAGCATAGCTGCATTGCCTTTCCATTGTTGATTCTTGAAGATATTGGCATTCTTGCCCTTGTCTCTTTGAATCTTCCATTGTGTGGTTTACCAGCAAGGTTGCATGGTTCAATAGCTCTAGTTGAGAGCACCATCAACATCCTTGTGACTCCATGCCTAGGGAGCTCTAGGTCACTTTATCAAGGTTTCCTATTCATGGATTCTCCTGGAAGTAATGACTTAGAGAGGTGCACGATCTAGTGTGTACATTTTTGGCACCCACCATGGGGCAGAACACTCTTGTTTTGTCCTTGTTTTTATGCATTTCCATCAATTTTTCCTCATCATTTTTGCTTGTTGTTTTGGCTCTATTTTTCTATTTTTCTGATAGATTATCATGCAATAGTTTTCTAGTATCATGCAATATTTTACTACATACCCGTGCAATACTTTTCTAGTAAAAGTATCATTTAGTATACTTCAACATATGATTTAACTTGCCTTCATTAGTAGAACTTATAGGAAGGAAGGCCTCAGGGGATAGATAGATGAGGCATCCAAATTAGAACAAGGTGAGCGGGAGTAACCTACTATTTACCACAAACCAAACATGAATGATAGTTAAAGTTATGGAGAATAAAGGTAGGATCTATAGTCATGTAGGGAGGTATTTAGTGGAATATAATTCAAGGCTAGTGGGATGCTCCTTCTGTAGTAAGCTACAGAGGATAGAGATGCTCCAAATGGCTTTTAAAGACCTATTAATCAATGCTCTAGAAGGCCACACACTAATATATATATTCCTTTGTTTTGGAATTACTATTATAAATTGGGAAAGATGATTAGTGACCATATAGGGTAGGTACATATGTTGTGATATAGGTTTAGCTCATACTTTACATAGAGTGAGATCAAAACCATATATGATTAGAGTAGGAGATGGGATAGGGACTAGATAGTATAGTATAGTGTATACCATAGTATTTAACATCAAGCCCTACATATATTAGTGTATATGGTATGCTAGAAGAAATAAAATTTACCAGGTCATATTCATTACTTCAAATCAGACTCACTGCTTCAACTTTGCTTAGAATATGAATATTCAAGCCCAAAAATCTCCACCTCTTAGATTGATATCATTGGGGATCCCCCCATCTATCTATGGGGATTGAACCCATTAAATTCAATTAGTCCTCACATTTTTTAGTTTCTACCATTCACCAAATTCATTATAAAGGGATAAAAAATAGTTGATGTTGTAGAATAGAACTCATGAATAGAAAAAAATCCTCTATTTAAATGTTTGACACTCCTCCCTATACGTGATATGACCACCTTGAACTATCTATTTGGATATAGTATATAATGTCAAAAACTACTATTTGGTTTTATTATCTAGATAATAGATTGGATCAAATAGAGGCATCCTTATCTTTGAATAGACCTCAGAGGGATTATATGACTTTTAGAGGGGTTTGAGAGCCTACATAACAATTATATATCTAGATCTATCCATATATGATAAGATACTTATGAATTTTCAGCAAGAGTCAGTATTTAATGCATGGTATGTTGTCACTAATGGAAACTATTATCATTAATATTGGCCATGATTTAGACAAGTTAAAGTTTACCAGAGGATTTGATAGTTGTATTTGTCTAGTTACTAGAAGCAGAATTGTGACCAATCAGATATATCAGTTTGGTATAGACATAATTTTGAGTGTTAGTGTATGCAATTGAAAGCTATGAATGTATACATACTATTATGTCTAATGTGGAAATCATAGATTCTAAAGACATCTGATGCATGATATATTCACTATGGAATATCGAGTTGATTGAGTTATTGGAAGAACATGACAGTCCAAAGAAATTGAGTTGGTATACATGGTAAATTATTTTTGATTGTCATTTTAATGATTTTTGATGATAGAACATACATTTGTGGTTAATGGTTCAATTAGAAATATGTTATTTTGTGTTTTGGCAAAGATCTACTCTTATTTTGGCCAACAGAGCTTGAGTTTTGAGGTTATGATCTTAAATTTAAGATCAAGTTTTTATTATGAAGAGATATATATAGAAATGATAGTTGTGTGATGATGATGTGATGATAAGGAAATAATCAAAGACTAATTTGGATGAGAAGATCTATGTTCAAAGTTTCATTGGAACTGTATAAGAATTTCAAATTCTACAAGTCAATTTGGTACAAGATTGTAAGTCTATTTTATTTATATTTGTTGTAATCCTTGATGTATTTTAGTTATGTAAATGAGGAGTGAGATTTAGGTTGTAAAATTGAATACAAGTGCATTATCCCCTTTGTAGTCATACCTTTAATAGTGAACTTATTGTATCATCTTAAAATGGAAGCACTTCCATGTTAAGAGCATTTAGCCCTCTGAGTAAGTGGTTTGGGGTCATGTTAAGCACCTTGATTTGGTCTTTCACTAATACATTTGGGGTGAAATTGCGACGGCAATTTGCGACGACAGGGAAATGTTAAGCGGTTTTGGCTTTTTTTTTTCAAATATAGCCCAACACCGTCGCAATTGCGACGTTGACGGGATATAAGTGCAAAAAAAAAAGGAACGTTCTCATTTGTGTTTTCAACAGTGCTGAGAGAGATTCCCTCCGCAAAATCAAGCGGGTTATCATTTGTGTTTTGAACAAAGCAGGTTGTCATTTGTGTTTTGAACAGCACCGAGAGAGATTCCCTCCGCGAAATCAAGCGGGTTGTCATTTGTGTTTTCAACAGCACCGAGAGAGATTCCCTCCGCAAAATCACAGCTACAATTTTTGAGTACGTTGGGTTTATTTTTCTTTTGTCATTATTATTTAATCTGGTATTCAGCTGTTAGAGAGATAAAATACCCAGAAATGAGGACATATCTGTGTTGAATTTATTGTTAGTGGCTTTGGTTATTTAGAATGCTTCCCCACAATACTTAATAGGATGCATTTGGTTTTCAAAGCTTTCACTGACTTGGATTCAAGATTCTGAGACTTTCATGTGCCTTGCTTCAGTTGTTTCCGCAAACAAATCGCGTGCCTTTTGTATGCTTCCACATTTTATATACATGTCCATCAGGGTAGTCACCACCACTATATTTGACAAAAACCCATCTTCAATTACTTTTTGGTGAATTTCCCTACCCTGTTCTATGACTGTACCTCTGGTTTTAATGTATAAAAATGACCCAAATTTCAAAGGAAGTATATGATAAATTCCACCTAACACTTCCTAATCCCTAGACAGTGTCTTCTTACACTTTGAAACAAACAATTCCAAAGGGAATTAGCCTCTAGGGCTCTGCAACACCCAAACCCACAATTCTTGGCTCTAAACCCTTCTTAACTAGGGCATTCTCAATCACCCAATTCTACACCCTTCAAATCCAAATTAGTGGATGATTCACCATCTCACAAACATTATACAATGTTCCACATTATAACAATCCACCCTTGCTTGGATAGATCACTCATTGCTATACATTAGCATTCAACTCAAGGTAATTTCCCACAGTTTATCCTGTGATCACACTATTTTCCACAAAACTTTGCCTATGCAATGTCAGTACTTCATAATACAAGTTAGTTATTGTCATCCCATGAATATTAGGCCTTCTATGTTACAGAAAAATCAAATTAAACTCATTCAAAATGGTTTAGAATGGATGAAAGAAATCCTTCTAACTCATGTATGTGTTAGTTCAAACAAATGAGGATAGTCACTCTAAAGACAACATGATAATGTACACTCACAGTAAGTGTACATTATCATGTTGTCTTTAGAGTGACTATGCTCATTTGTTGAAGAAGAAAAGCATTAATGTGGCTGAATAGCAATACATTCAAGTGGCAATTACACAAGGGACAGTCACTGTGAGATGTCCTCATTTGTGACTATCCTTACAGTGAGTGTACATTATCATGTTGTCATTAGAGTGACTGTCCTCATTCTGTAAGTGTACATTATCATGTTGTCTTTACAGTGACTGTCCTCCTTCAAGTGGCAATTACACATGGGATAGTCACTGTAAAGACAACATGATAATGTAGAGGAACGTTGTCATTTGTGTTTTCAACAGCGCCGAGAGAGATTCCCTCTGCAAAATCAAGTGGGTTATCATTTGTGTTTTGAACAAAGCGGGTTGTCATTTGTGTTTTGAACAGCACCGAGAGAGATTCCCTCCGCGAAATCAAGCGGGTTGTCATTTGTGTTTTCAACAGCACCGAGAGAGATTCCCTCCGCAAAATCACAGCTACAATTTCTGAGTACGTTGGGTTTATTTTTCTTTTGTCATTATTATTTAATCTGGTATTCAGCTGTTAGAGAGCTAAAATACCCAGAAATGAGGACATATCTGTGTTGAATTTATTGTTAGTAGCTTTGGTTATTTAGAATGCTTCCCCACAATACTTAATAGGATGCATTTGGTTTTCAAAGCTTTCACTGACTTGGATTCAAGATTCTGAGACTTTCACATGCCTTGCTTTAGTTGTTTCCGCAAACAAATCGTGTGCCTTTTGTATACTTCCACATTTTATATACATGTCCATCAGGGTAGTCACCACCACTATATTTGACAAAAACCCATCTTCAATTACTTTTTGGTGAATTTCCCTACCCTGTTCTAAAGATCCCATTTTGGCATATGCTTGAAGAATGCTGGCAAAAGTGGTTGAGTTTGGTTTTATACCTCCCAATTGCATTTGTTTAAAAACCTCCAACGATTTTTAAACAAATGCAATTGGGAGGTATAAAACCAAACTATAACAATCCACCCTTGCTTGGATAGATCACTCACTGCTATACATTAGCATTCAACTCACTGTAATTTCCCACAGTTTATCCTGTGATCACACTGTTTTCCACAAAAATTTGCATATGCAATGTCAGTACTTCATAATACAAGTTAGTTATTGTCATCCCATGAATATTAGGCCTTCTATGTTCATGGGATGATCTTCATTATCTCTAAAACTCTACTGCAATGACAAGTCTAAACAAAAGAATGACTGTTTCAGCAGTGACTGGCGCGACAGCAGTCTCAATATAATAGTAAACTCATTCAATAACAAGAATAATTGAATAATCAAACCAAATGATTTGAGACTTAAAAGATCAAGGAACTTGCAGAAATTAAAGTTTATTGCTCCCTGTTTCCTTCACCAGTCCATACACCCGCGCAACAGCAAATTCCAAGTAAACTCATTCAAAATGGTTTAGAATGGATGAAAGAAATCCTTCTAACTCATGTATGTGTTAGTTCAAACAAACTAAGACTTCCAAGATAAATGGAGTTGCAAAAACTAAGAGTTTTATATTTCTTACTGTTGCAGTCCGTATATATCTCCCTTCTTTGTCGTAACAGAGATATATATAAGATTCTTTATAACTTCTCAAAAACTAATCCAACCAATTTTCATCGGTTAGAGCTTAGTTTGAGCCTAACTAAATCCTAAATACTAACTCCCTCCATTGTTAGCTAACCGTTGGATTTTGAAAATTCAAAAATTCCAACTTATAATTAATTGAATTATTTTAATCCAAAGACCACTAAACTCACTAACTTTGATCTCTTATGATTATTAAACTTTCCAAAAGACTTAAACTTCCACACTAGCCTATTCTAGATTCTTAGAACATTATTGAACTTTGGACAATCTCAGTCCATTGTAAACAAGCTTTTAGTCCTAATAAGGACATCATTACAAACTCATTGAAGTATTGCATTATTTTAATAACATTAAAGGTGCTAAGATCCTCTAATTGACTTGTTGACCCTATTTATGTATTCCATCCCTCTGATTTGTCCTGAAAGTCTGTATAATCTCCGTCTCCAAATTGGTTGTGTGAGGTGCTCCGGCACCAGTTCGCCAATGGAATAGAAGTTGTTCTTCCTATATCAATGGAAATCCTAGCTCTACAACTTCTAACATTAATTGAAGTAGAGGAAGATGGTGCGATGAATGTCATATTAGTAAAATTGTTGAATCTACAAGAAGCTTATGAGAATGCTTATAATGCCTTGACACATCACCAAAGAATAGTATAATGTGGGTTTGACAAGAGGTATGCAATCCCCCTCTTAAGAAAAATGATATGATTTTGAAGTACAATGAAAGAGCAGCCAATCCAAGTCAACATACAAAGTTTGATGCCTTATGGGAGGGTCCTTTTTATATTTCTCGCTACAAAGAAAATTATGTTTTTGAGTTGGAAAACATGGAAGGTAATCCTTTTGAGATATTGATAAATAGGATCCATCTTAAACATTTCTATTAATAGTTTATCCTTCCTTCTTGTACATAGTAGGTTATTTATGCTTTAAGCTCAATAAGTATCATGAGGTACATTTTCTTTGTTGTTAGTCTCTAGTTTTCTTAAGGTTTGAGCCCATGTTTTACCCCGTGCATAGCATTTTTTGTTGTCCAACACATTTTAAAATGATCACCCCCCTATTATTGTATCACTTCCTCCTTGTTCCTCATTCAAGT
Organism: Chamaecyparis obtusa; assembly: GCA_027943335.1. Taxonomy (NCBI): domain Eukaryota; kingdom Viridiplantae; phylum Streptophyta; class Pinopsida; order Cupressales; family Cupressaceae; genus Chamaecyparis; species Chamaecyparis obtusa. The sequence goes on along the minus strand of BSBK01008211.1, from coordinate 1,172,467 downwards.
GGCAATTACACAAGGGACAGTCACTGTGAGATGTCCTCATTTGTGACAAGGACAGTCACACATGAGGACATCTCACAGTGACTGTCCCTTGTGTAATTGCCACTTGAATGTATTGCTATTCAACCACATTTATGGGCCTGTTTGGACCACGACACATAGTAGCATCTACAGAGAAGAATATCCCAGGTGTAACAAGTTGTAAGAATATACCAACAGTTCTAAGAAGTTCCCTAGCACGTAGTAGCATCTACAGAGAAGAATATACAACATGAGGGCAGCCATTGTAAAGACAACATGATAATGTACACTCATTGTATGTGTACATTATCATGTTGTCTTTACAGTGACTGACCTCATTCAAGTGGCAATTACACAAGGGACAGTCACTGTGAGATGTCCTCATTTGTGACAAGGACAGTCACACATGAGGATATCTCATAGTGACTGTCCCTTGTGTAATTGCCACTTGAATGTATTGCTATTCAACCACATTTATGGGCCCGTTTGGACCACGGCACACGGTAGCATCTACAGAGAAGAATATCCCAGGTGTAACAAGTTGTAAGAATATACCAATAGTTCTAAGAAGTTCCCTAGCACATAGTAGCATCTTCTAATTGTCTATACCACTTCACAAGGTATTGTTTGCACACATTGTTTTTGGTTCTTTTGATGACCCTTGTTTTGAAATTGCTATTAGGCCTTGTAGCTTATATGTTTTGATTGCTGGAGAGCTTCTAAAGCTGAGCAAGAAGACCATTGCATGAGTTATAGCCACGCGCTCAGGTTTGAAAATTGTATATTTTTTAATCTAATGTATATTTTAACTAGATTTTTACCTTATTTTTGCTGTATATTTTAATCTAAAGGGAATCATGGATGTGAACTTGAAAGAATTTTGTACTTAGTTCTTATGGAGAGAATAGTAGTAGTTTACGGTCTAATATCAAATAGAGTTTTCCAATTACAGAAAGTTAATGAATTCTAATAGCTTATATGTTTTGATTGCTAGAGAGCTTCTAGAGCTAAGCAAAAAGACCATTGCATGAGTTATAGCCGCGCGCTCAGGTTTGAAAATTGTATATATTTTAATCTAATGTATATTTTAATCCTTTTGCCATGTCATGTAATATGTCTTGCCTTGTAGCTTATATGTTTTGATTGCTAGAGAGCTTCTAGAGCTAAGCAAGAAGACCATTGCACTAGTCGTAGCTGCGCGCTCAGGCATGAAAATTGTATATTTTTTAATCTAATGTATATTTTAACTAGACTTTTAAAATATTAAAGGATTTAACTAGGTCTAAGAAGATTTGTGTACTTTTGACAATTTTGCTTAGTCACTGAAAGTTGTAGACCGAAGTTTTCATAGCCCAATTTTTGCTTCCTGCGAAGAACGATCATGTCAGATAATATAAGTGAAGAAAAAAATAGGGAGACAATCACTAGATTGTGGTCTAACTTGAAAAGAAAAGGTGATGGAAAATGTTATTGTCCCTGCAAAATTTGTAAGGGCTTAAACCGTAGAAGACTGCTAATCAAAACAGTTAAGAGACATTGTAGGGAGAATGGTCACATTGAAGGGGGGCATGACTATCATCCACTGGTAAGTTGTTCATTATATCATTTTAACAATTTATATACATATGAAATCACTTGATGATGAGTTGAAGATCATGGTTTATTTATGTTAATCAATTTTATATAGGTTGATCTCCCTAGGGAAGTACATGATATGGAGGAACATGGGGGTGCGAATATCCAAGGTGAAGATAATGATCCCATGGAAGATGACGATCATGCACCAGAAAACACAATTGAAGATGATGGTATAAATACATTGATCCATGACACATTTAGTCCAGGCGGATCTAATCATGATGATGATGATAGCCTCGATGTACCTCTACTTGAGAAGGCATACGAGCCCCTATACAAAGACTCCCAAACAACTCTTCTCTCTGCTGTATTGTTGTTGTTGAACTTGAAGGTTATGAATGGTTTATCCAACATAACAATGTCACGTATGTTAAGGTATGTCATATATGTCTTTATAGTTAACAAAGGGTGAATAATGTACCACTAATATTGTTTATATTAACAACTTATATTTTTTGCTGTAGATTGATAGGCAATTTTTTGTTACCACCATCAAATATTCTACCTTGCTCATATCGAGAATTATCTACTATTATGAAAGATATTGGAATGGAGTATCAAGCAATACATGCTTGTCCCAATGATCATATTATATATTATAAAGAACATGAATTTGCAACACAATGCCCTGTATGTCATACGAGTAGATATCGAACAGATCGAATAACAAAAAAGGTGCCTCGCAAGGTTCTTCGTTACATCCCCATTATTCCACGGATGCAACAATTATTCAGGTGTACTAGCTTGGGACAATTTATGGATTACCATGCATGCAATAGAAGTCGAGATGACATTATTCGAATCCCTGCGGATGGTTTGGCATTTATGCACATAGAGGAAAAGTGGCAACACTTCAAAGAAGAACCTCATAATCTCAGGCTTTCATTGGCAGCGGATGGCGTCAATCCATTTGGAGAGATGAGATCTGTTTGCTCGGTGTGGCCTGTTTTTGTTATCAACAATAACATTCCTCCGTGGATGTCAATAAAGAGGGAGCACATTATGTTGGCAATGATTGTTCCAGGTATTTTATCATTTGATAGTTATTAATTTACATGTACTTACAAATCTTACAGTAAAATGGTCACAATAATTATGTAATGTTACTATTCATTCAAGTAGGTAAATATCAAGTTAAAGATATGAATGTATATATTGAGCCTCTTATTGACGAGTTGGTGGAGTTATGGAACGGTGTCACTATGTATGATGTGTCTAGACCAATAGGACAAAGACAATTTCAATTCCATGCAATACTTGTATGGACAATACATGATGCCCCAGGGCTAACACATTTTTGTGGTATGTTATAGTGAATTCAAGTTGCGCATAATAATTCTAATTATAAAAATCAACATATTTAATAATCCAATTATATCATTATCTTGTAGGTCTTCAAACAAAGGGAAAATTTGCATGTCTAGTTTGTGGTCCAAAGATGAAATCTCATCATTCAAAAAGTTTAGGAAAGCAGGTGTTTGATGAGTACAGACACTTCCTCCACAGGAATCATAAGTATCGAAGTATGGAAAAACATCTTTTCAATGGGAAAGAAGAGACTACATCAAAGCCACGAAGAATGACACCTCGCCTATGGAAGTTGGAATATAATAGAATTAATCGTCGAGGTAATGTCGTTCCACCTAATGGTTTATGTTTGTAATTTATATATTTCTATTGTGATTTTTGTTTACTAATTATGTAATTGATGATTGTGATTTTTGTTTACTAATTATGTGTTTATTTTCATATTGATGAATGTTGTGTGTTAAAGAATCTAATGTGTTAATGAATGTTATCATGTGATATTGATTGAATGTTACATTTTATTAATAATTGAAAGAATGAATGAATGTTAGATGTTAACGGGGAATGTAGAGTGATGTTAGGGGGAGGGGGGTGGGGCCAAATGAGCTTCCACCTTCACATGGTTGGCCCTGTTTAGTAGAGAATATTAAACTATATTCTCGAAACAAAGTGAAGCTCAATAAGATACTAAATGAGTCAAAATGGTTATCAAGGTCCTCTATCCATAAGATACTTGTAGTCAAAATGGTTATCTAGGTCCTCTATCCATTCCATAAGTTCTTCACCATTCAAACTTCCTCCATAACAAGGAATGTGCTCTAGGTTAGTCATGAAGCCTAGCATGGACTCTCTGTCAGATAGAGACACTATTTCAGAGCCTTTTCTGTGCATTTCCTTCAAGCACTGTACAGTGTACGGATGTGAAAGGGAGGGCAGACCAGTGTGGAAGTTAGAGTATTTATATCTTATGCTTTGAGAGTTTATTTGGTAGATTCAAGACACCTTATATCAAAGTTATTCCTTTTTCTTATCTGTTGTTCTGTCAAACCCTCATTTTTTGGGTTATTGCATTCAAATGGCCTTAACTTGCAAATAAACCATAGGATATCCTCTGTTCTTTGTAAAATGCAAGTTAAGGGGGTTTATTTTCATATTTTAAAAGCTTTGGAACAGGATACTAAGCCAGAGAATTTTGAGAGCAAGCCCTAGGTCAAGAATCTCAATGTTCTTGACTAGGAGTTGATGGATTATGCAAGATCAGAGGGTAACGGCAAGTAAAGGACCTTAAACCTTGTTGAATCTAGATCTTTAGAGCATGGTGGACATCTTCAAACTCTGATCTTGGTTTCATGCACCCATTTTCAATGCCTTGTTTTGGAACCCACACCCAAAGGCATGCATTAGGTCTGCGGACTCAATAAGGACATTGATATGCTGGAGTGGAGTCAGGGTCTAGGAGTTGGAGGATTGTTAGAACATCAAAAAGGGTACTCAAAAAACATATAAGTTCATAAGGTCCTTTGTCAAATTGAAGAGTTATTGCTGCAGAACAGGTTTTGGAGACCTACTAGAGTCACTAGGTCTATTTGTGATTTTGATGTCTTAGGTTGTTTGGAACACAACCAATGCATGATTTTGCATGTTTTAGGGAATCTTAAGAGTTTTCAAATGTTTTATTGGGTTGGCAAAGCCTAGGATCAATAAAGTCTCTTTTGGTAGAAAATCAGGGAACTTGTCCCTAAAAGGAAATTTGGTCTTGGTTGGGATTGAGTCAATAAGGTGTTAGAAGTATCTTGAAACCTTTGAAGTCCCTCTAGTACAGAGATTTTAAACTGGTCTGATAGAATCAGAGGCTAAATTGCTTAGGTGTAACATTTTGGTGTCTTGAAGTGGGTTGGGGCTTAAGACCAAGTTTCTTGCTGACCACTCTGCATCACATTGTCTTGCATGAAATTAGTCATTCTATATACACTGGTCTAGTGTTGTCAATAGACCCAAATAGTTCAAAGATACTCAAACCAATCAGATGTTTTATGGGGTGCATTTTTGTGTTAGGTAGAAAGGATTCTTCATACAGGTGAAAGTCTCGAACCTTTCCCCACTCCCAAAAAAATATCACTTGTACTGTTATGAGCAGTCATGAGGACTAGACAGATACATTATAATATATGTAATTGCCACTTGAATGTATTGCTATTCAACCACATTTATGGGCCTGTTTGGACCATGGCACACAGTAGCATCTACAAAGAAGAATATACAACATGAGGGCAGTCACTGTAAAGACAACATGATAATGTACACTCATTGTATGTGTACATTATCATGTTGTCTTTACAGTGACTATCCTCATTCAAGTGGAAATTACACAAGGGACAATCACTGTGAGATGTCCTCATTTGTGACAAGGATAGTCACACATGAGGACATCTCACAGTCACTGTCCCTTGTGTAATTTCCACTTGAATGTATTGTTATTCAACCACATTTATGGGCCCGTTTGGACCACGACACACAGTAGCATCTACAGAGAAGAAGTTTGGTATGCAATGGTCTTGAAACCTCCTGAGAAATTCTTGGTATGCATTTGTGTGGTGCAAAAGCTTCGTTGAAAGAGAAAAAGAAGAAAAGAATAGAAATGATTTTTTTTCTTTTTATGTCATATACTGTAACCAGCTACTTATAACTTACAAAAATTATTATAACCATTTGAAATTGAAACTTAGTTTAATGTGAAATTAAGAACTACTTTATTAGAGCTTTCTGTGATTTAGATTCAGACATCAAGAACATTGTTTGCCTAATATTGTGATTAATGTTTATTTATTAATATCTCATACTGACAAACAATTGATAATTGTAGGGAAAACATCATTGGGGGTCTTTGAGGATCCACCAGAAGCCAAGGAGAAAATGTATTCAAATGCTAAAGATGGTGTAACAATCCTTACAGCTGTTGAACCTTGCTGTGTAGATCATCTCCGATTCTCCAAGTTCAACAGTACTGTGGTATTCCTTTGGATACTTCTAATGGTAAATTTTAGACATCAAGTTCTTTTCGTATGAAACTACTACATTTGTAATCTGTAGTGTTAAACTTTTAGTTTATAAATGTTCATCAGCTTTAGTTCGTATGCTGCCATTTCAAGTATGATTAATGAAGTTACCTTTATCACAGGATGAAAGTGAGCAGTCAGCATACTGGTACGGAGCTGGCAGCATTGATATGGTGACTAGGGCATCATTTAATGGTGGTATTGTGTTTTCCCATGTTTAGGGCATCATCCTTTTGAAGCATTGCCTTCATCTTTCTTAAGTCTGAGTTTTAAGTTTGTTTATTTCCATCCTAACTTGCTTTTCCCTCTTCAGTTTTGCAGTACTGTGAAGGTAGTCACAAGTTAGGGCTGTTTCATTGCATACCTGAAACAATGAAGAGGTTACGGTCCACAAAATGTTTTTGCTTGAAAGATGAACAAATAAAATTAAACTTCTAAATAACCAAAGCCGCTAACAATAAATTCAACACAGATATGTCCTCATTTTTGGGTATTTTAGCTATGTAACAGGTGAATACCAGATTACATAATAATGACAAAAGAAAAATAAACCCAACGTACTCAAAAATTTTAGCTGTGATTTTGCAGAGGGAATCTCTCTCGGCACTGTTGAAAATACAAATGACAACATTTCTCTACATTATCATGTTGTCTTTACAGTGACTGTCCCTTGTGTAATTGCCACTTGAAGGAGGACAGTCACTGTAAAGACAACATGATAATGTACACTTACAGAATGAGGACAGTCACTCTAAAGACAACATGATAATGTACACTCACTGTAAGGACAGTCACAAATGAGGACATCTCACAGTGACTGTCCCTTGTGTAATTGCCACTTGAATGTATTGCTATTCAGCCACATTAATGCTTTTCTTCTTCAACAAATGAGCATAGTCACTCTAAAGACAACATGATAATGTACACTTACTGTGAGTGTACATTATCATGTTGTCTTTAGAGTGACTATCCTCATTTGTTTGAACTAACACATACATGAGTTAGAAGGATTTCTTTCATCCATTCTAAACCATTTTGAATGAGTTTACTTTGATTTTGCTATAACATAGAAGGCCTAATATTCATGGGATGACAATAACTAACTTGTATTATGAAGTACTGACATTGCATAGGCAAAGTTTTGTGGAAAAATGTGTGATCACAGGATAAACTGTGGGAAATTACCTTGAGTTGAATGCTAATGTATAGCAGTGAGTGATCTATCCAAGCAAGGGTGGATTGTTATAATGTGGAACATTGTATAATGTTTGTGAGGTGGTGAATCATCCACTAATTTGGATTTGAAGGGTGTAGAATTGGGTGATTGAGAATGCCCTAGTTAAGAAGGGTTTAGAGCCAAGAATTGTGGGTTTGGGTGTTGCAGAGCCCTAGAGGCTAATTCCCTTTGGAATTGTTTGTTTCAAAGTGTAAGAAGACATTGTCCAAGGATTAGGAAGTGTTAGGTGGAATTTATCATATACTTCCTTTGAAATTTGGGTCATTTTTATACATTAAAACTAGAGGTACAGTCATAGAACAGGGTAGGGAAATTCACCAAAAAGTAATTGAAGATGGGTTTTTGTCAAATATAGTGGTGGTGACTACCCTGATGGACATGTATATAAAATGTGGAAGCATACAAAAGGCACGCGATTTGTTTGCGGAAACAACTGAAGCAAGGCACGTGAAAGTCTCAGAATCTTGAATCCAAGTCAGTGAAAGCTTTGAAAACCAAATGCATCCTATTAAGTATTGTGGGGAAGCATTCTAAATAACCAAAGCCGCTAACAATAAATTCAACATAGATATGTCCTCATTTCTGGGTATTTTAGCTCTCTAACAGCTGAATACCAGATTACATAATAATGACAAAAGAAAAATAAACCCAACATACTCAGAAATTGTAGCTATGATTTCGCGGAGGGAACCTCTCTCAGCGCTGTTGAAAATACAAATGACAACGTTTCTCTACATTATCATGTTGTCTTTACAGTGACTGTCCCTTGTGTAATTGCCACTTGAAGGAGGACAGTCACTGTAAAGACAACATGATAATGTACACTTACAGAATGAGGACAGTCACTCTAAAGACAACATGATAATGTACACTCACTGTAAGGATAGTCACAAATGAGGACATCTCACAGTGACTGTCCCTTGTGTGATTGTCACTTGAATGTATTGCTATTCAACCACATTAATGCTTTTCTTCTTCAACAAATGAGGATAGTCACTCTAAAGACAACATGATAATGTACACTCACAGTGAGTGTACATTATCATGTTGTCTTTAGAGTGACTATCCTCATTTGTTGAAGAAGAAAAGCATTAATGTGGCTGAATAGCAATACATTCAAGTGGCAATCACACAAGGGGTAGTCACTGTGAGATGTCCTCATTTGTGACTATCCTTACAGTGAGTGTACATTATCATGTTGTCTTTAGAGTGACTGTCCTCATTTGTTGAAGGAAAAAAGCATTAATGTGGCTGAATAGCAATACATTCAAGTGGCAATCACACAAGGGACAATCACTGTGAGATGTCCTCATTTGTGACTATCCTTACAGTGAGTGTACATTATCATGTTGTCTTTAGAGTGACTGTCCTCATTTGTTGAAGGAAAAAAGCATTAATGTGGCTGAATAGCAATACATTCAAGTGGCAATCACACAAGGGATAGTCACTATGAGATGTCCTCATTTGTGACTGTCCTTATAGTGAGTGTACATTATCATGTTGTCTCCACTATAACATATATAGCCTGGAGCCTTCATAAAACCATTTTGATAAATAGTCTTGCACATTGCCTGTAAGACACAAACTTTCAGTGCCATAAAAATACACATTGTCCTCAATTACTAATGTCTCAAATTTTGTACAGAACTTGTTATTTGAGTCTTATTTTCAGAACTGAAGCAAAAATTTCTCCAAAAAAGTCAAGATGATCGATCTAGCATAGATTTCAAAAACTGTAGGTAGTTTAACTTATGTGGATGCAATCATATTTTACCACTCTGAATGAACTAGTTTGCGTGAAAATTTATATACAACCATCATTGCATTGTGGCTCTTTGTTAGAGACGTAGAATTTTGAAGTTTAAATTATTTTCACAATTTTATCATAACTTGGAGCATTTTTCATACTTAGCTGTGTCACTAGCTTAATGCATATTAATTATTTTGTCTTGTTTTTCTTGCATGGCAGGGAAGCAACAACAACATATAGGGCTGAAGCTTTAGAATTTCAAAAACAATTGAGGCATTTGTAGAATCGGTGTATTTGCTCAGTGGTCAAGCTTCATCTTTGATTCAAGGAAGATGAGCACGGGAGGCAGCAACATCTTCAACAAATGGACGAAATTGCTAGCAGGAATATGGAGGTATGAAGTAGAGAGATGCTTTGTAATAGAAGGAATCTATCTTAAGCTAAGTTTGTGTTGGCTAAGAAAATCTCATTTCATAAAAACTTGAATGCCTCTTATGTATACAGTCCTATTTAGTGACACAATATTAGATTCGTAAAAGGTAAGTGTGTTATGAACATTTCTATATGTAACCTTGCAATATTTTCTACTAAGATTTTCAATCTTTAAGGATATTTTGTAAAGTTTATAAGGTCTAAAATTTATAGGCAGGTGTCTCACAACCAAATTATATTACCTTGGATTTTGGACCTATTTTTAGTTGCTTGAGTTGTTGTAGGGTTATAGCACATTATTTTATAGCAATATAAGTAGATGTGTGAAAATTTAATTTCATTTGTCCTAGCTTGACAACTATTGCACTCAAATCCTAGATTGTGGATGAGTGGAGATGGGCGGATGTCTGGATCGTGGATAACTGGAGATGGGTGAATAGATGTAGATGGGTTGTCATCGACCCATCTAAAGTACCCACAATCATGATAGCCCTGCGATGCCCAATCTACATTAGTATTGAATACTATTTACATTACAAACATTAAATATAATAAATAGTAGTTACATTACAAACATTAAATATATACACATTAGCAACCTTTTTTTTGTTTGGACAACACCAATATTGTCATCCAGGGTTCTCCACTGACTGTGAAATCTTCAACTGGCACTGCCCACCACCACATCGACAACTTGGCACATTGATCAGAGCCATCAAACCGATTTCAATAATGCACCTATATCAACAATCCCAAAATTAAACAATAGCAATAGCAATAAGACACTCAATATTCAGACACTCTGACAGCGCATGCTTATAATCCACACACATGAAGTAGGCTCACACACATGAACCAGACACTTTACAAACTATTTCTAGAATTAAACTAGAAACTTCTATGCTAAATATGTGTGGAGAAACTATACAAAATAGGAATGGCTTTTGTGTTATATTTGGTTTTGAATTAAATAGGGACTTTGTGGTAGAAGATGAATTTGCCTCACATACCATACATCTTTTCAATTTGTCTCCCATGGCAAACCAAAATGTCAACACCTTGTTATCTATCACTAGTGTATCCATTTCATCTTTTTCCTTGCTCCAAGCATTCAATATTGTATGTATTCCTAAACACCCTTGTTATATAGCTCTTCGAAAGAGATATATAATGGTTTAGTTGAAGCCACAATTTGTGTTCCTTATCTAGTGGGCTTTGCAAATGAGAATAATTATGCTCTTTCTTCTAGGTCAGACATTGTAAAACTAGTGATCCTTTCTCCAAAAGTGGATAGGGTTTGTGAATGCTTCAGAAGTGGATTGGTGGAAAAGTTATCTCATGGAGGAAGGGTGTGTTCCTTTTCAAATGGAGTTTGTAGGAAATGAAGAAAAAGATGAACATGACAAGCCTGATACTTCTAATTTGTAATAAAACAAATCATATTTGAAATGGTATTATAAAATCTTATATTTGTTGTTTTACCCTTTAAAGGCATCTTTGTTGTCCTCCTCATTGTACTAAATTCACTCTTTTTCATATTATTCCCATCCCCTTGTGCTGCATACTACTCCCCTTGATTTGGGTGTTGTTTTGGACAGTATCCAAAAAATGGCAGTAGGTCTCTTGAGCATATCCTAAACAACAGTGAAGGAAGTGGCCAATAATGAGCACTTTCATTACATAGTGCGGTGACCCAAAAGTAGAGCAGGTGGGACCTCATTCAAAGAGGATTGAGTTCCATCACTTTCTTTTTTTATGGTCAAGATTTTGTAAAAAGATCAGTTTATGGGCCTCAAAACAGAGAGTTTTCATTAGTTAGCACAGTGCTCAAATGCTTTTTCAAAAGTAAGAGAGAGTGCACAATTCCTAGAGACCAAATTGATGCTTGACAGGAAAACACCCAATTCATGATTGAGAAACACATATGTACGTGTCAAGATATATATATATATATATATATATATATATATATATATATATATATATATATATATATATATATATATATATATGTGCAACATGTATTTCAACGAGGACAAAGGTAATTTTGCTCTGATTCATTAGCACAAGCAGTTCTAGTAAAAGCATGTTCAATACTGATACTAGTTACAGTTCCCTATCTTCACCCAAAGGCAACGTAAAATGCATTAAGTCATGAAGCCTAGCATGGACTCTCTGTCAGATAGAGCCATTGTCTTGCATGAAATTAGTCATTCTGTAGACACTGGTCTAGTGTTGTCAACAGACTCAAATAGTTCAAAGATACTCGAACTAATCAGATGTTTTATGGGGTGCATTTTTGTATTAGGTAGAAAGGATTCTTCATATAGCTGAAAGTCTCGAACCTTTCCCCACCCCCAAAAAAATATCACTTGTACTGTCATGAGCAGTCATGAGGACTAGATAGATACATTATAATATTTGTAATTTCCACTTGAATGTATTGCTATTCAACCACATTTATGGGCCTGTTTGGACCATGGCACACAGTAGCATCTATAGATAAGAATATCCCAGGTGTAACAAGTTCTAAGAATATACCAACAATTCTAAGAATTTCCCTAGCACATAGTAGCATCTACAGAGAAGAATATACAACATGAGGGCAGTCACTGTAAAGACAACATGATAATGTACACTCATTGTATGTGTACATTATCATGTTGTCTTTACAGTGACTGTCCTCATTCAAGTGGAAATTACACAAGGGACAGTCACTGTGAGATGTCCTCATTTGTGTCATGGATAAATTTGCAAATCAGATACATAAAGAGTACATAAAATGAACAGCTGTAGAGTAATTTTACTGTTTACATGATTATCCTAGCATGATCTTGGCTCTAATACCAATAATAATGCAAAGGAAGGAGTGCTTCAACCTAACATATAAGATCCTAATCAATTTTCAACTGTGGAAACTCTGGTTATGAATTTATTACTCTCGCTGGAAATCCTAGTTAGGGTCAGGACAGTCAACATGAAAAATACCATAACTTAATCAAAATCCAATGAAATTTCATGAAACCAACTGTCTTTGAAAGGTAAAAGACAATATCAACATTATCAATCATGTGTAGGTTCGTACCAGACTGTACAGAGCCATACCATGCCTATTTTCAAATTGTAACTTTTAGAAAAAACAAACTTTCAGGGCAGCCAATGGTATTTTTATCATATCTTGCTCAAAACTTAACAAAATTACATGAAACCAATTGCATTTGAAATCTAAAAGACAACATCAACTTTTCCAAGCACAACCCTTCAACACAACTCTCAACACTTGAAAATGGATTAGTAGTTCAACTTAAACCAATGACATTCCATTCATTCTATCAAATATCTTCATACTGCATTACATAGTCTTAATGGAGAGAAACGTTAGTTAGTTTTGATTTTAAACATTAGTTTTGATTTTAAATAGAAGACCTAATAAACATCGATCAACTAAAGTCCAAACTTCAATTTCATATATTGGATTCTCTCCCCTTCATCCATTGTCAAGAACAATGCGGCTAATTGTGGATCATGCATTAACTTTTCGTATGCTTCAATTATAGTAGAGTCACGAAGGCCAGGGATTGCTTTAAGTGCTTTATGCAACTCTGCTGCCTCATTTCTCAAACTAGATGATTTATCCACTTTCAGAGGCTGTGCAAGGCCTGATGTAATGCCTGCAGACAGATCTTTGATCACTTCACAAATCGAATCCAACGAACCTGCCAATGTTCCCCTCCTCCTCTTTTGCCTCCTTGACGATGTTGAAGGGTTATCTTTGCCGCTTGCAATAGATTGGTTCGATGTAGGTGTATCAATAGATTCATGCATCTCTTGTGTGCTTACGCATTTTTCGACTACCTTCTTTTATAGACTCCCCTATGGCCGCGACAAGGGTGGCAAGAACAACTACAATAACAGGCAGGAGTCTTCTCCTCCTCATAATCTCTCCTTCAATTTCAATATCATCATCATCATCATCAATATCATCAATGAGATCCATTGAATTACCTAAAAATACCAACAAAACAATCATGAAACAACATAAGAAAACACCCAACTATAATGCATAATCAGAGAATAGAGTTGCAAGTTCAGTAGACAACATATGTTGACAAGAAAGTACCTTGTGTAATTTCACAAAATGAGAAGTTCTCACAGTGACTGTCCCTTGTGTAATTGCCACTTGAATGAGGACAGTCACTGTAAAGACAACATGATAATGTATAGTTGCAGTGAGTGTACATTATCATGTTGTCTTTAGAGTGACTGTCCTCATTTGTTGAAGAAGAAAAGCATTAATGTGGTTGAATAGAAATACATTCAAGTGGCAATTACACAAGGGACAGTCACTGTGAGATGTCCTCATTTGTGACTGTCCTTATAGTGAGTGTACATTATCATGTTGTCTTTAGAGTGGCTGTCCTCATTTGTTGAAGAAGAAAAGCATTAATGTGGTTGAATAGCAATACATTCAAGTGGCAATTACACAAGGGACAGTGGTGCAGGAGCACCTCCAACATTTAATCCATGGTCGAAGATAAAGGAGACTTCAAAGAAAATCAAGGCTAAACAGGAGGATGGAATGCTTAATCAAGGACAACAGATCACTTGGTGGATCTTAGCACCTATAATGTTAGTAAAATATCGCAATTCTTCAATTAAATTGTAATGTCCTTAATAGGACTAAAAGACAAATTATAATGGACTAAGATTGTCCAAGCACTACAATTGGAGTCTAGAAGAGTTTAATGATCATAAAAGATCCAAATTAGTAAGTTAGTGGTCTTTTGTTTTAAAGAATTTAATAAATTGTAAGTTGGAATTTTGAACTTTCAAAATCCAACGGCTAGTTTTAGTTTGGTATGTGTTAAGTTTAAACATTCAACTCAACGAAAGTTGGTTGAAGATTAGTTCTTAGTTAGTTGTGTTTCAAGTTGTAACACTTGGTCAATAGTTGAATCTATTAGAAGAAGTTATATTAGAATCCTTTATATTTAGATAAAGGCTCTGTTACTAAACAAAGAGGAGATTGGTGTATTAATTTGTGCTTGACAAGCAATACAAGACTGCTATTTCTTGTAATTCAATTTCTATTTTGAAACTTTATTGGCTTGGTTTGAAATTGAAATGCTTTGACAGGGTTCTTTAATCATTTCATTTGCTTTTGTTATGTTTCCAAACATTGCAGTGAACCTGTGTGTACCATTTTGGGGAAACAGTGAGCAATAAAGCATCTAGTTTATGTAAACTAATTCATTTTGAATCTCATTTTGAATTGATCAAATTCCATATGCTCTGAGGGAGATTTGTTATCCTTCGAATTGCAGATTGATGAGTGTTACAATCTATTAAGTTTGTTGTCGCACAAGTTGTCTTGAAACAACGTTCTATATCTTAGTTTTCTGTTACAGTAGAAGTTTAGGGGTGATTGAGGTCATTCCATGAATTGATAGGCCTAATTCATGGAATGAAATTTGCTAACCTGTATTATATGATTCTAATCTAAATATATGCAGAACCGTGTGGGAGAACAGTGTGATCACAAACAAGAACAGTGGAAAATGACATTGGAAGTGTGCTAAGGTGTAGCAGTGGGTGATCTGTCCACATAAGGCATATGTTTAATGCTTGGGAATAGTATACAATGTTCATTTGATGGTGAATCTGCCACCAATTCATTGCAGGGTCGTGTGGAGACAGTAGATTGAGGAAGCCCTAGTTGACAGGGTTCGAAGACAACAAATTGGGGTTTTGTAGTTGCAGAGCATTTGTGTCTAATTCCTTTTGGAATTGAGCAATTGGAGACATAACTAGACACTGTCCAGGAGTTGGGAGCCAGGAGATCTTTAACCCATACTTCCTTTGAAAATTTAGTAGATTTTAGTGCATTGAAACAGGGTAGCAGTGCCGAACAAGGGTGTTTGTCTAAAGCAATAGTATAAAAAAATTTGATATGTTGTTGAAATCCAAAGAGGGTATCCATAAATGTTGTTACCTCATCAAATGTTTTCAGAAAAGTTAGAATTATTCCCTTTTTAAGTCTGTTGCAGGGTTTAGACAGCCTGTTAAGCTTTTTGTGACTAGTTTGTGAGAACATTGGTGAAATGGGATATGGGAATTGAGTGAGAGTCTCAGAATCTTGAAACCAAGTAAAGTGAAGCCTTAAAACTCAAATCCATCCTTTAGGATAGCCTTGATAGTCAAGTTCTTGAAGTATTTAAGATTGTTGAATAAGCCCAAGTGTCTAACCTCTGAAATTTCTAAACCTACTTGTGCATTTGATACCACCACCCTTCCCTCTACATCAGACAGTCACTGTGAGATTCATTTGTGACTATCCTTATAGTGAGTGTACATTATCATGTTGTCTTTAGAGTGACTGTTCTCATTTGTTGAAGAAGAAAAGCATTAATGTGGTTGAATAGCAATACATTCAAGTGGAAATTACACAAGGGACAGTGACTGTGAGATGTCCTCATGTGTGACTGTCCTTGTCACAAATGAGGACATCTCACAGTGACTGTCCCTTGTGTAATTGCCACTTGAATGAGGACAGTCACTGTAAAGACAACATGATAATGTACAGTTGCAGTGAGTGTACATTATCATGTTGTCTTTAGAGTGACTGTCCTCATTTGTTGAAGAAGAAAAGCATTAATGTGGTTGAATACCAATACATTGAAGTGGCAATTACACAAGGGACAGTCACTATGAGATGTCCTCATTTGTGACTGTCCTTACAGTGAGTGTACATTATCATGTTGTCTTTAGAGTGACTGTCCTCATTTGTTGAAGAAGAAAAGCATTAATGTGGTTGAATAGCAATACATTCAAGTGGCAATTACACAAGGGGCAGTCACTGTGAGATGTCCTCATGTGTGACTATCCTTGTCACAAATGAGGACATCTCATAGTGATTGTCCCTTGTGTAATTACCACTTGAATGAGGACAGTCACTGTAAAGACAACATGATAATGTACAGTTGCAATGAGTGTACATTATCATGTTGTCTTTAGAGTGACTGTCCTCATTTGTTGAAGAAGAAAAGCATTAATGTGGTTGAATAGCAATACATTCAAGTGGCAATTACAAAAGGGGCAGTCACTGTGAGATGTCCTCATGTGTGACTGTCCTTGTCACAAATGAGGACATCTCACAGTGACTATCCCTTGTTGGTGCAGGGGCACCTATCAATTCAACTAGGAACACCTTGGAACAAGATGGAACCAGAAGATCAAAGGCAACCCTACATGTCAATTGGGATATTTTAAGGCGAATAATGGCATATTGTAATGAACAATGTACTTTTCCAGTCAAGAGTCATAAAAGTCCTAGTAAGTCCTAGCTTTCATTTTAATGTTGTTTCAATGTTTTATTGAATTCTTCATTGTTGAATGATATGTTTATGAACTAGAAAGGTTATTTACTGCATTCTACTCACTGTTGCATCAATTTTAATTCTATTTTGAAGAAGTACTTATGCCTGCTAACATATAAATTGGCAGTTTCTACTAATTTTCTGTAACAGTCAAAGGTTTTCTTTAAATAAATGAACCTCCCATGAATCCCAAGGGCCCAAACTTCATGGGAGGCTTGTTATTGACATGTAAAATAGAAATCTAACTTATTCTATGCAGCACTAGTGCGAGAAGGCTAATGATTTGCAGGAAACAGTGAAGTGTTCCTTGATGAAATGATGGGAATGGTGTAATAGCAGCATATTGGGCTGAATAAGAGGGTTGTATTATGAGTTGAGATGTCCTAGGGCATCAAAGAGAAGGTGTGTGAACAATTATTTGGTCTCCAAGGTTAGTGGAGATAGGTGTTTGGTGAAACCCTATGCACTCTGCTAACCACTTCTGCAGACCACTCTGCATCACTTGTGTAATTGCCACTTGAATGAGGACAGTCACTGTAAAGACAACATGATAATGTACAGTTGTAGTGAGTGTACATCATCATGTTGTCTTTAGAGTGACTATCCTCATTTGTTGAAGAAGAAAAGCATTAATGTGGTTGAATAGCAATACATTCAAGTGGCAATTACACAAGGGACAGTGACTGTGAGATGTCCTCATGTGTGACTGTCCTTGTCACAAATGAGGAAATCTCACAGTGATTGTCCCTTGTGTAATTGCCACTTGAATAAGGATAGTCACTGTAAACACAACATGATAAGGTACACTTACAGTGAGTGTACATTATCATGTTGTCTTTAGAGTGACTGTCCTCATTTGTTGAAGGAAAAAAACATTAATGTGGTTCATTAGCAATGTATTAAATAATTCTTTTTTTTAAATTCTACCCAGGACCGTCGCAATTGTGACGGCCCTCCCAAGAGATGCGACGGCGGCACCGTATTGGCGATGCCCAGGCCCATCGCAGTTGCTTCGGAGGACTGTCGCAATTGTGATGGTCCTCCCAAGACATGCGACGGCGGTGCCGTATTGGCGACGTCCAGGCCCGTCGCAGTTGCTTCGGAGGACCGTCGCAATTGTGACGCCGTGCCGTCGCAATGCGACAGAGGCACTGAATGGGTGAAGCAATGACATTGTGACGGTAGGGCGTCGTAATTGCGATGAAAACCCATAGACGTCGTGATTTGTGACTAAAAAACTGTGACGTCTATCACTGTCCGTATAGCGACACATAGCCTTCGCAATGGCGACACATAGCCGTCGCAAAATGGCCCCAAATTTATTAGTGTTTGCATGTATTTGGATTTCTCCCCACTTTCCATTTCTTCTCTGTGCTTGATTTCTTCATTCTAGGTGAAATTAGGGTTAAGGTCTTAAGGACTTTCCTAATTTTCCCTCTTCCATGGCTCTATTTTCTAGGTGGGGTTTATAAATGAGACCTCCTAGTCCTTCATCACATCAAACAGAGGATTTTTTGTCTATTCGTGACATTGGGTCATGTTTATATATCAATTTCTAAGTTTCTGGCATCTCCTGGAACCTCTGTTGAAAATCCTGACAAAGTTAGGGTTTGAGGTCAAAGTCAACCTCGACCCTAACTAGGTCAGGGTTGACATTGACCTTGACCTCTTCTCGCTAGGATTTCAAATTGTCATTTTCTGGTAATTTAGCTTTCAAGATAATTGTTTCTCCACCTCCAGGCCAGCTATTTCAGGCTCTGAAATGGTAAATCATTTAATTGTATTTAATCAAGGTATATTTTCTAAAGGCGAGGACCTAATTGGGATTTAATTCTTCAAGGTGACCCATCTAAAGGAGAGTGCCCTAGATCACTATAAAAGGAGGCCTTCCTCTCTCATTTTCATATCAAGTTTTCACATCACTCCATCATCAAGTTTTCGCAATAAAGCTCTCATGTGTTCAAGTGCAAGAAAGTCTTCAAGAATTCAAGTGTTCAAGCATTCATCCATCAAGGAGTTCCATTGTTAGCTATTGAAGGATTCAATCTCCTTGGAGCCCCCTTGAAGATCCATCCTTCTCCATTCATTCAAACCTTCTCATATGCAAAGATCAAATCAAGATTGGTGTTGAAGATCAAAATACCATTGATTGGAGACATCCTACATTCATTGAAGCATTCTTACTTGTGGATTTGAGGATTCGAATCCTCTACAAGGACTTTAACATAAGAGAGGTGATTTTTTTCAATTACTTTGTTTATGCACAATACAATTTCAATTCAATTTCAAGGTTAATTCCTAAATTGGGGTTTGACCAAGGCAAACCCCCCATACAACCAAAAACCCCCATTTTCTTGCAGGTATAGGTGCAAAATCTCAGATTTGAGAGTGAATTCGGATACCCTTTTCAGCAATCTTTCAGGATCTACGAACAGAATTAGAATCAGACTTCAAATAAATAATGTGGTCTTTGACCTTTTAAAAGGTCAAAGTCGACCTGTGTGAATTGGGAGAAAATATTTCTAGGTTTTGTCTGCCTCGGCATTTCCAGTCTAGAACAGGTGACAGAATCTTCAGAAAGTTCATACATAAGCTAGAATTCAGCATTTTCCAGATCTGCCCTAATTCAAGGTTAGTATTTGCACTTCAATTATTCCAATTTCAAGTATAACACATTTTCTACCTAGGGGAAACATTAGATTTGTTCTTTCTTCCATATTAACCATAAATTGATTCGATTTTGTATTAACCTCTAGGTTGATCAAATCAGATCTCCTTGTGGGGAATTTGGGTTTGAGAATAGATCTCATATTTCCCCCCCTAAAACAAATGAATGATTTTGAATACATTTTAACCTTATTCACTTATTACTACAGTAGAGAGTTATTTGTGGGTATCATCCCAACTAATGTTTCCCCTTAACCGGATTTTCCTCGATAACAAATCATGGTGTTATGATGTTCATGTTATGTGTTCTATTTAGTTTAATTTAATTTAGTTTTTCTATTAAGCTGTGTTATTGGTCGAAGAAGTTAAAGATTACTAATTGATGGATTAACCCCCCCTCTCAGTGATCCATAGTCATAAAAAATGGTATCAAATCCTAGTTCCTTGGAATAATTTTAACAACATGAGGAGGATCATGATGGAAACACCTAACATTATTCAGATTTAGCTTTTGAACTCACTTGAGAGCCTAGAAAAATCAAATTCTCACATTGTTGATCTAGAATAAAAATTGAGAGAATATAATAGAATCATTGATAACTTGAAAGATAAATTAAGGCAATCCGGATATAGGATAAAATGACATGTAGATCAGCTATTAGAAAAAGGTAGTGACTCTACTCCTAACAATGAAAAATCCAAAGAATATGAGTAGATTATGAAAGAGAGAAATGATGCAAATTTTCTCAGAAATACCATCAAGAAGCCCCATATCAATCATGGATTTCCATTGTTCAACCACCTTTTTAACCAGCTCATTACATTATTGTAACCCTTTTTGCACTTTTTGCAAAGTTGCAATGTTTCAACTTTTACATTTTTGCTACATATGACCCAAAAACTTACAAGAACATTTCAAACATATTAGGAAGGAATAATAATAAATTTTTATAACCATTTTACCCTTCCATAGGTCTTTTATACAAATTTGACATTTTGACCAATTCAAGACCTTACTAGGACAATTATGACAACTTTCACAAATGGCTTGCATAGCCTTGACATATTAACTTGTCAAGACTCAAAATACATTGATAAGATCATATAAAATTGATTATTAATGGCATTTTACTTAATGTGACCTTTTGACTTCCTGGTGTATAGGTTCTTTTGCACCATATTCCCAGCCTTGAAAATTTTCCAAGCCCCTTGGAAACTTGGGTATAATGACCTGCAAGAATTTTTTTTTGAGTGAAATATGCATCTTTGTCTTTAATTTTCTTCTTTTTATTCCTCTTTTTCTTCTTGTCTTTTTATACCTCACCAACAAGCTTTGCCTCACCTAGGAGCCCCATCTTTCCCTCTCACCCTGGTCTGTTGGAAATCACTTGAACCATCCCATGTGGCCTTGGACCATTCATGTGGCCCTTGATAGACATTCATGTCTTCCCTATTGTAGCTATATGGATGTGAACTTACAACCATAACCCATTAGCAACATAAAATACGAAACATATTGTGCAACCTGGATCTTTCACTAAGCTCTGATACTAATAAGATTTAGATTTTCTCTGAAATATCAGCAAGAAACCCCATATCAACCTTGATGTTCCCTTGTCAAAACACCTTTTGAACCAAATAATTACATTATTGTAACCCTTTTTGCACTTTTTGCAAAGTTGCAATGTTACAACTTTTAAGAAACTTTTACATTTTTTCTACATAGGACCCCAAACCTTGCAAGAACATTCAAAACATATTAGGATGGAAAAATAATGATTTTTAACAACCATTTAACCCTTACATAGGTCTTTTATAAAAATTTGACCTTTTGACCAATTCAGGACCTTACTAGGACAACTATGACAACTTTTACAAATGACTGACATAGCTTTTACTTTTTAACCTGTTAAGACTCAAAATACATTGATAAGATCATATAAAGTTAATTATTAATTCTATTGTCATGAATGTGACCTTTTGACCTCTTAGTGCTTAGGTGATTTTGCACCAAGAAACATCCTAAAGAATGAAATGGATTCTTTGGAAATTAAGACCACTGAAGAAATTGGAGCTAAGAGGACTCTTGGGGAATCCTTAAAGGCTAAGACTGAGGAATGCTACAAACTAAATAGTGAAGTTGCATAGTTGTAATTTTGTTCTTGAAGAATATTAACATAATGACAAAGAACTAGAGAGGATTAATAAGATATTGAGAAGAGATATAGCTGATGCTAGAGAATTTCAAGAAAAAATTAGATCTAGCTCTGTAAAGCTTGATGAATAGATTACAAGTCAAAGACTTCATGGAGATAAGCATTTATTAGGGTATGAAAAAGGATAATGTTCCAAAACTGTTGAAGTAAATATAGATCATATTGATCAACCTAAGAAGACACCTTTGAAGAAAACAAATGGACATCAATTCAATTGAAGATTTTACACATGCAACAAGCTTGGACATAGGGAAAAGAAATGTCAGATAAATTAAACTACTAAACCTTTTTCTATATATTATTTCACATGCTGGTAATATGGACACAAATCTAAGGAATGTAGATCCAGATCTAAACCCAATAAAAATGGAGGTAACTTTATGTATGCTATAAATACGACAATTTTGGTGACATTGCAACAAATTACAGATTGAAGACTAATAAGAATCATTATAGGTATGTAAATTATAATGTTATTTTTTACAATTGCAATAATTATTGACATACAACTAAGAAATGTAGATGGAATAATATTGGAATAAGAATGAATGGTCTGGTACACAATTATAGTGAAAGGAATAACATCAAAGGAAAAGCATTTGATTCAAATGAATTAAGAAAGGAAATGAACAATATCTGGGCAAGAAAGGAATAGATTGATGCTTCTACAAATAATGTACCATCTTCTAGTGTGGATCTCTCCTCATCAGCAAATTAAATCATCAGACATAAAAGGGATTTTTCCATCATAAAACCTTTTGGCTCCTCGAGAATCAAAGAAGATTTGGCTGCAATTTAAAATTTAGTTAAATATTAGTTTAACAAAGTTATGTTGACAACTATAGAATATTTCAAGATCATTTGAAGGACCGCAACCAAATTTACCACTTACTGGCCCATATAGAAAATTTTTGGAGAGTTAGGGTATGAACGCCATTTATGGAGGAAATCAGATCAATTCTTAAGATAAAAATGAATTTTTAGATTTCATTTGACACTTTTTTATCTGAATATTAAGAGAGAACCTAAGTATAAAGAGATCAAACAATGATTTGAGCAACCAACTGAACTCACCAACAAGCCCTAAAAGGTATTTATCTTGGAAAAACATGTCAAATTCATTGGTACAAGAAAGGATACTCAAAAAATTGTTAGTGTTCTTGAGAATCCAAGCTATTAATTAAATTCCATCCATATAAATTCATAGAGGATGATCCAAAAGGTGCATTTTCTCATGTACCAAATGGAGTATTACATCTTGAAGATGTGCATGCATAGATTCACTACAAATTGGAATATCTTGGAGATTATGAAATGTCAAATTAGTATGATTCTTTATGTTCTAATAGAGTTTTGAAAGATGAGTTATGAAAGGTTAATTAGATTAACCTAGCTCACTACAAGGGCATAGTCACATTCAATGATGTGGAATAGATAAAGATTGTTTTGAGTAGAATTCATGGTAAGTTCTTATATTTAGGAGATCAATTGGTAAAGATAAATAAGGAATTAGGTCATAAGGTAACCATATTCAGTGCTACTAGAGAGATACCAATGCTAAAATTAGAAAAGAAGGAGGTTGTTGAGAAATTGACTAAATCTCAATGGGATAAAAGATCAATGACCATTAATGACATCATTCAACCAGATTTCAAGTTTGCATCCATGTTATTGGGATAAAAAATATATCACAATAGTAGAATGAACTCCATATCACCAACCATCATACACATTTCTTATTGAATATTGATGGAGGATTCACAATTTGACATTTGTGAAATCATGAGGAAGAAATTGCTAGAAAATATTGAGAAGATCAAAAGGGACAAATTATAGATATTCAAGTATGGTTCCTTGGTTGGATACATGTTTTTCTACTTGATGAATTTATTTCCCAGAATCATGAATGTAACTTGGTAGAAGGATGTTTCTTTCACATTATAGATATAAAACATTTAGTGGACTCAAAAGAAAGATGATGTAGATGCTTTAATATCATGACACGTTTAGATGTTTTAGAAGAACATATAGAAAAGAGAAATAATCATGAAGATTATAGTGGAGAAGTATGTAGATTCAGTGTGTTTCATGGTTGAGATAGATCAATGTTGCATGGAGGTAGTAAAACCTAGACACGTGTGGATTCAACCAATGGGTTATGAAGTGATACCGAAGTTGATTATGAATTATGTACAAAAGACTCTCAAAAGCCCCATTGATTCAAATGCACAAAGGTTTGTAACCAACATGAAAAAGTATCAAGAGGTTCGGTTGCAGTTGATAAAAAGGGTAAGGAACAAGAATATCAAGAAAATTGTTGATGCAATAGCAGTGAAGACACAAATTATCAAGGATGAAATAGCAGAAATAAGGAGACAAAAAGACACACAAGAAAAGCCAATCGACGTTGAAAAGGAGGAAACTCCACCATTGCCTATTTCTATACTAAGAAGGTCTATTGGAACATCTTCTACACATCTTGTGAAGAATTCACCTTCTTTACTAAAATCATCAAAACTCTAGAGGCAAAGCAAACTCAGTAAAAACTAGTCAACAGAAGGACAAAGAAAAAGATTATCGATCTAGAAAAGAAAACAATTAAATAAATTTGATGGTCATTCATCTACAAAATCTGATCAGTCAAAGCAGAAAGTGAGGATGCAAGGAGCTACCGCAACAAAAGTGGTATCTATGAGTGTAGGAAAAAGTCATAATCCTATTGATAAGATTTTGAATAAAATAGTAAGGCATGGTATATTGGTAGAATTGAAGAAATATTATCTTTTATTTGACGAAGTAGAGAAAAAAAAATTAAAACAAGGAGTAATTACCCATTAGAACAAATTTGGTAAAATCCTTGTTGAAATAAAACACCAAATACAAGAACACTTATATGCAAGACTAGAAGAAAAGAGACTAATAGCCTTAGAAGAAGATAAGAAGATAAAATAAACATCCATTTCTAAGATGTGTCCAATAATCAGTTATGATGAAATGAATAATTTACTTGAAGAAGAAAAAAGAAGGCTAGTGGAAAAGAAAAGAATCAATATGTTAATGGATGGAAAAATAGATGAAATTGTTGTTAAAATGGATGATGTTATCAATAAGATGCTGAAGGAAGTCAAACTAATTTTGTTAGAAAGGAAAGAACCTAGTACTGAAAGAAAAGAAGGCAAGTTATTCATTGATGAACAATTTATTTCTACTTTTAAATAACCATCTATACATATTGGTGGTATTCTAGGTACTTTTGATGGACTTGATGAAGATGTGTAGTAATAAGTGTAATACCCCAAAAATGGGCTATAAGTTCATTAATCTCCTACATCTTCAATTCGAACGAAATCGACATCAAAGTCCTAATCTAAGGCACATCTAAACATCATCGAATCCTAATTGATTATCTTAAATTCTGCATCAGGGAATTTTCCTAGTAATATTCCTAATTATCTTAATTATCTTTAATTTTATAATTATTTGGCAATAAATCACATTTATCCTAAAATTTGATTAATTAAATATTTTGCATATTTAATTAATTAGATTTAATATTTGCCACTTAATTGTGTAATTAAATTTAATTCTATCTATTATTAATTGTATTATTTAATTTTGACAATAAATCAAAATTCCTATGAATAATTGATTAAATTCTTATTTAATTAATTAAAGCATGTTGTCATTATTTAATAATATATTTTTTAATAAAAGTTTGATAAAATAGTTAATTAACCCATAAATTAATTATTTTATTTCAAAAAGCAGTTAAGTTGGAAATAAATCACTTTATTATTAAATTAATTCATAAATAAAACATGCACAATCATAAAAGCAGACAACTATCAATTATCAATTAAAGCTAAACTCTATTTTGAGTTAAAGCTTAGCTTTTGCATGCTTTTGTGACTTGATTATCTGTTATTATCAGATAACTCAAAAATCAAGCTGAGTTATTTGAGTGATTTATGGCTTTTATCCATGCACCTCCAAAGCCCTAGATTTCTATAAATTAAAGGCTTCAACTCTTCATAATTCATCTCATATTTTTGCACAATCATGCTAGAGAATTGGAGGCTGAGGAATCAACTTGCGAATTCAAAGCTTTGTGAGATCAATTTCAATTGCATAGTTTTTATATCTTAGCATAGAATTTCATAGTTTTCATATCATTGTTAGATCATTTAGCATTCATAGCATATCAGTTTTTATCATTCTTATTGCATAGAAAATTCAAAAATATAGATTAATTGCATTCAATTTCATATCCATCTTTTGCATTCAAATCCTTCGTTTAGGTGTCATCTAGGTCACTGATCTCGATTACAATCTGAGAACATTAATCTCGCACCTATTAGAAGGCAGTAAATCACTTGGTTAGATAGCTTTCAATTTTGCATGATTTTGATTATCACTAACCTCTAATGTTTTACTGAGTGTTGTGTCTACAGATCAGGTACAATTTTCACACACACATTTCTGGCACCCACCGTGGGGCCTTGAGCCTCATTCTCTTCATTTTATCTAATTTTATATATTTTTGGCATCACTTTTTCATCATTTTTGTGAAAACAGGAAAAATGCCACCTATGAGCAATTTGTTCACGCCTACAAGCAATCTGTTCATGCCTACAAGCAATTTGTTCATGCTTACAAGTATTCTACTAATGCCTACAAGCATTCTGCTCACGCATGTGACAGTTTCAGTCACGCATCTGACAGTTTCAGTCACACATCTACCAGTTTCAGTCACACCTATCAGTATTTAAATCACGCCTAGCGTTGGATCTAAGGTATTCTTCTCAAGCTAATAATATTTCAATTTGGATCCTAAAACAAATCTCTTATGTGTCTAGCTTGTGTGCATCTTTTCATGCTTTGATCTATTTCTACACACTTGCATAATTGATACTAGGTTGTGACCCCTTAAGGATTCATTAAGTAGTCTTAGATACTTGTGATTGATCTTGATTGCTATCTTGGGTTATTAGACTTGCTAATCCACTAGCCCCTCATTTTCGCCCCATGGTTGCAATCTCAGCGCCATAAAGGGGAGGGGTCAATAGGACAGAAGCGTTAAGTGTTCCATTTGGCAACCCTTTTGTGCTTTTAGGAACTCACTTGTTTTCTAAGTTGGGGACTCATTTTTAGCTTGTGTGAGGTGTTAAGTGTTCCACCTTGTGGACTCATCTCATATTTGCTTTAAGCGTTAAGTGTTCCTCTTTCTACTTTTTGGATGCTTTTGGTAGATTTTCTTTCAGGAATATATCTGTGCTCACATAGTAATTAGGCCCTATGAACACTATTTGTGATTCTTGAGAGATTGGATTCCTAGCAAAATCTTTCTTGACAATAGAATCCTTGTAGGTAGGGAGGATACTTAGTGTGTTTCACATTCAACTTGGTTAGTGCATCTTCTCTTATTGATCGACACATTCTCTCTCCGGAGAGGTTGATAGATCACATGGGGTTGATATCACGAGCTTTAGTGAATCAAAATTGGTTAGTGCATCTTCTCTTATTGATTGATACATTCTCTCCCCGAAGAGGTTGATAGATCACGTGGAGTTGATATCATAGACCTTGGTGGAACAAAACTTTGTCTTAGCGTGTTGGATTAATCTGCTTGCTTTGTTTGGGTTAAAAGTGAAGAGGTGTCAAAACCTTGAATCTGGAGCCAAGTCCCCTTGTGGTATAAATCTATGAGTCACCTTTAGAGAGGGTTAACCATAGCGGACAATCCCTTCACAGGGAAAATTGCATTGATGGAACCTCAAGGGGTAATAGCCATTTTCACCATGGTAGTGACAGCCGCTATATAAATGTCCTTGTGGAAGAAATCTCCATGGGTATGGTTCATTGTTGGGTTGTTAGATCTCCCTAGCAGCTCTTGAAGATTAAGTTCTCGGATTGTGTCAAAACCCTGGTGCGCCGGGATTGGAGTTCACCCCTTTGAATCATAAAAGTTGCAGAGTCAAGCCATTACTAAAAACACTAGAGAGGCCAATTTTTCATTTTCAGGTATATGTGTGTTATTGCAAAACTTTTCAAAACATACACAATTAGTACTCTCAGGGATTAGCACAATTTGGTCACTTGATTGTTCATGCGTAAGGTTGCTTTTGCCCTTGTTCATTATTTTCAGACGTGCTTGGAATCACTTGCTTGTTGTTCTACATGCTTGTTTATCTACTTGGCTATTAAAAACGATCAAATCTGGTCTAACCTTCAAAATCTGGACAGTACAATTTGCAAACAATCCAAAACTGAAGACCTTAAATTTTGCAAAAATTGACGTAAAATATTTTCTAGAGTCAAAAGTCATTTCAGGAAGTCAAAAGTCGTACAAGTTTTGTCAAATGTCATTTCAGTATTGCCCATCTGTTGTATGATTGAGAACCCAGTGTCGTACAAGTTTTCATGCCAGCAAATCCAAGGAAGTCAAAATCCTGTTAGCAACTATCGTACGAGTTTAGCAACTGTCATTTCATAGACTACCCAGTATCGTACGAGTCTGTAGAGTGTCGTTTGGAAAAATTTGAGGGAGTTGTCAGAAATTGTCAAATTGCAAGATATCCAATGTTTCCAGCCTAGTTCTAGAATCTGTCAAAAATATCATTGTGTCAGGAACAGAGCAGTAGCTATTGAGCATTCTACCATTTTTTGAGTTTGATATTTTGAATCCAATCTAGTCTTCTGTTTGATCAATTTGAGTCATTTTTATCTCGTGTCAAAACCTTGTCATAACTATCAATCTTCAATCAATCTTCAAAAATAGACTAAGTGTTGAGAACTCGTGTCCGCTATCTTTTGGGTGATCTATCCCATACATCTAGGGCACAGTATCCTTCACCCACATCTCATCAGATCTTCAAAACTATCATAATCTTGACAAGGTTGCGTCATCCAATTTTCTCTAATCAAATTGTTCTTCAGTTGTCTTTGTCCTTTTCTTCTGTTTCATTCAAAGTTAATGGTGGAGACCAGAGCTTCTTCACACAAGAAATCAGAAGAAACATCTTAGCACTTACTTTTGACCAATACCCCAAGTCCAACTCTTGAACAACTCATCAAGTCAGGTATCTACAAAGATGACAGTCTCGGTAACTTTCGACTGAAAACTGGTTACATACCTCCTCTATCAACTCATAGAGGTAACCAGAAAACTCCTCCTCAATCTATTCCAGGGAGCCCAAAAACTCCTACCATGTCTCAAGCAGGGACAAACCATGGTTCTCTAGGAGGAGGGTCCCAAGGACACCATTCTCAACATAATGCTGACCAAGAACCTACCCCCTCTGAAATCCATTGATGTCAGAATAACGATGAATTCAAGAAAATGATGAGGCATTTCTTGAAAGTGGATAGAGAGGCATACTTTTTACAATTAGCCCAGGAAGGGGCTAAGCTTCCTCCCAACTTTAACATTGATGATATAATCACACATGAGGAAGAAACTCCACTCACAGCTATGACAAAACAGATGCATGCTATACAAGTCAAATTTAACAATCTTAAGAAGGAGAAGGAACCCAAGGAGTTCTCCATGGAGGCCCTATGTCCTTTCCCGTTCGACAAAAACTTGTATATGCCACCATTCCCAAAAAGAGTGGAGATACCAAAGTATGAAAAATATGATGGACACTCTGATCCTCAAGATCATGTCAGAGAGTTCTGTACGCAATCCATGGAATTCATGCATGAACTAACTTATCTAATGCATCTTTTTCCTAGATCCTTGGGAGGAGCATCCCTTCAATGGTTTTCAAGATTACCTTCTATGATCAAAACTTTTGAGGAATTGATTAAATTGTTTTATCAACAATATTCCTACAATATTCAACATCCGATCACCATGATCGATATCTGTAACCTCAAGCAATATCTAGGGGAATCATTCCTAACTTTCCTCAAGAGGTGGAGAAAGAAGTTCTCTCTATATGCTAGACAAATTCCCGAAATGGAGAAACTTGAAATCTTTATCAATAACCTTGTTCTAGAGCTCAATTATCCATTACAAATGCAAGATCATGTATCTTTTGATAAAATGGTGGATAATGCAATCAAGATTGATAAAGTACTTGTCAAGAAAGGAGAAATCACACTTCAAAAGGACAAGTCTAAATCTGGATCTAGCTCAAAAGATAAAAACAAGAGCTGGAATAGAAACAAAGCTATTGTCTCTGATGGTGTTGTTGACACTATCCACACCCCATCAAAGGCACCTGCCTACAATCTCACCCTTGCCACCAAAGCCATTGAAGCTTCAGAGAAAAAATCTGTTGAACCATCTCCAAAGAAGCCATTCAAACGATGGGATAATAAATGAAAGTTTACTCCCCTGGGAGAATCTTTGGAATCTGCCCTGAGAACCCTGATAGTTGATAACATGATCTCTTTACCACCAATCCGAAACCCTGATCCAGATCCAAAACCATATTGGTGGAAAGATAATGACTTATGTGCTTTCCATTGGACTAAAGGCCACAAAACTAATGGATGCTTCCACTTGCAGCATACCATTCAAGACTTGATAGATCAAGGGGACATCATGATTGATAATCCTACCAACAATAATGATCACACAGCATTTACAGAACCGTTTCCACAACATGGCAAGGGAGTTTCCACTTCTCAGCCTAACATGGGGGCAAAAGTCAACTATGCCTACCATGGAAACAATGCTATCATCAATATGGTTGAACCATGTCTCTCTGAGAGCTGCAATGTCATCACAATTGTATGAAGAGATAGAAATCATTCCTTAGCTAATGCGGTTACCAGATCACAAGCTTAGGCTCATCTGAAAGGAAAAACACCAAGTTCATCTAATGTCCCTAAGATACCTTTCAATCTCACATCTGCTTCTAAATAGAAGGTTGCCTTGAAATCTTCCAATCCAAAGGATACAAGACCTACATCTTACAACATCATCCAACAACTCCAGCATATGAATGCCAAAATCTCTATGTTTGAGTTACTCCGAATATCTCCAGCTCACAGAGATATCCTAGACAAAGCTTTGCTCAACTCTAATGTTCCTGATGATCTAGATCTAGACAGGTTCCAGACTATGGTTGGTCATATAACATCTCCGCAATATATCTCCTTTTTAGAGGAAGATGACAACTCCCTAAGTCACCCACATAATCAGCCCTTGCACATAGAAGTCTTGATCCAGAACCATCGAGTCAAACGTGTGTTAATAGATGGGGGTGCCGGCCTCAACATTTGTTCTTACAGCTTAATCACATAGTTGGGATTCTCAGAGATGGCTATTGATCCTCAAAAGAAGATCACCATAAAAGCCTATGATGAACAAGAAAGAACTTCTAAAGGCACCATTGTCTTACCCATCCGAGTGGGTCCAGTCATCAAAGATACCACATGTCAGGTGCTTGATCTACCATTAGCTTACAATATCCTTCTAGGCAGACCCTGGATCCATGAAATGCAAGCCATTCCTTCTACGTACCATCAATGCTTGAAATTTCCCTATGAAGGAGTGGAGGTTACTATCCCAGCAGATCTGAGTACAACTTCCAATACATTGAAGGAAAGTGTCGATAAGCTTGTTCCCAATAACAGAGAATCTTCCATCAAGCAGTTAAATGTTGCTTCCACATCTAAGATGGATGACATTGCTAAAGAGATCAATATCAAAGAAAATGGGATGGGAGAATACACTATAGAGCCAGTCTTGTCTTTGACATCTCTCCCTATCTCGCCCAAGTCATATGGACAATCTTTGAAGCAATCTAAATCAAAACCTATGGAACCTATGGAAGCATACAAAAGAAATTTTGTGGTGGAGCAAGTATCCAAACAAGAATTTGAAGAAGATGAAGCTGTGCTAGCATGGCTATATAAAAAGGATTCTGAATCTAAAATTGTTCAACCTAGTGAATCTATAGCACCTACAATCCCTTCTAATTCATATGGTCCAGGAAACAAATTGGTAGCCAAGATGGGATATTCCGGTCAAGGACCTCTAGGAATCAGCGGAAAGGGTCTTGTGACACCCATTTCACATATTGGTAGAGCCAAAAAAGATACTAGTGGCTTAGGCTTTAAGAAGAAACCCTATCATCTCAAAGGTGGTTGTTCTCATGTCATAGAAAAAATTGCACCAGGAGAACCCCTTCTTAAGAAAGAAGAAACAGAACCCTCTGATGATGATTCAGATAGCTCTGAGCTTATCCCCTATGAAAAATTGCCTAAAGAGATCAAAGATCTTCTTGATGATAAAGATGATCCTATCAGAAGAATTAATGTAGTAGAAACACAAGAACCTACTGTAGCACAAGAGATGGTTGCACCACAAGAACCAACTAATCTCGAAGGCAATCAAACTGATTGAGAAGAAGGGGATAGTTATTCTGACACTAATTCCCATGAATATGAATTCAAGTTAGAGACTGAGGGTAATCCTTCTTGGGGTATTCATCCTGATTTCACACATTTTCTAAGATTTCCTAGAGATCCTGAATCAGAAGCTGAGTCAAATGACTATGAATGGGGTGCCATTCCAGAAGAAGATAAACTTATAATAGAGAAATATATTGATGTTATTCACCAATATGTATCTCAACCCAATGTAGGTCTAGAGCGAAATAATGAACTTAACATGTCTGATCCACCTATGGCTGAAGAGGACTCCCATGATGATGTTGAGCCTATTCATGAATTGAACATTTTGAGCTGTAATATCACCTTTGAACTTGAGCATCAGGTTAGGACCAATGATGACATATCCATGACTATGAACACCATATCCCAAGCCTTTCCCGCTTTGACTATCCAACGCCCTGATCTTATCGACCAAACTTCCACAAACCCAAACCATGGTATTTATACCTTCCCAAGTGACTATGCCCTTGCTTGTTACCTCAATGTAGTTGAGCCTATGAGGACTTCCATCAGTGAACCGAGCGTCAGCATGACCAAGTCAGACATCAAATATCTTAGTCAAAAAAATAAAAATAAAAAGAAAAAGAGTTCTGAGGGTGAAAACCATTTTGTGGCAGTCTCAGAACCTACAAAAGTAAAAAGAAAAGATGTATCTAAAGGTGAAAACCTCTCTGAGGCACCTAAGGATGAGATATTTGATGTCCTTCTAAGTCATTTATAGGATAGATCTCCAGTTCTGATTGAGCCCACTCAATCCATTAATTTGGGTACAACAGAGGAACCACAATTGGTACATGTAGCACAATCTCTATCAGAAGAAGAGAAATAGAAATTCACTACATTCTTATCAGAAAAAAAGATCAATTTTGCATGGAAATATTTAGATATGCTAGGATTGGATCCCAATCTCATTATGCACCATCTATCCATTGCTCCTGGGGTAAAACTGATCAAACAAAAATTAAGAAAGATGCATCCTCATGTGGCACTCTTAGTCAAAGTAGAACTAGAAAAACTCCTCAAAGCTAGATTCATCCGTGTCATAGACTATGCTGAGTGGATCTCTAACATTGTACCTATTTCAAAACCTGATGGTTCAATCAGAGTGTGCATGGACTTTAGAGATGTGAACAGAGCATGCCCTAAGGATGACTTTCCACTACCTAACATTGATATGATAGTGGACATGACTGTGGGCTATGAAATGTATTCCCTTATGGATGGTTTTTTGAGATACAACCAAATCAAAATTGCTCCAGAAGACCAAGAGAAAACTACATTCACATGTGCGTGGGGAACCTTCTATTGGAATGTTATGCCATTTGGACTCAAAAATGCTGGAGCTACATATCAAAGAGCAATGACATCTATTTTTCATGATATGATGCATAAAACAATGGAGGATTACGTGGATGATACCTTGGCAAAATCCATGATTAGAATTGAACATCTAACAGACTTGAGCATGATCCTAGATAGAATGGAATAGTTTAGTCTCTGACTAAATCCTAAGAAGTGTGCTTTTGGTGTCACTTCTGGAAAGCTCTTAGGATACATAGTTTCAAAGAAAGGCATTGAGGTCGATCCAGCTAAGGTGAAAGCTATCATAGAGATGCAACCTCCCAAGAATATCAGTCAAATACAAACTTTGCAAGGGAGAGTACAGTCCATCAGAAGATTCATATCACAGTTAGCTGACATATCACAACCTTTCACAAAGACATTACATAAAGGTGTGACCTTTGCATGGAATGAAGACTATGCAAAGAATTTTGATCATATCAAGAATTATCTCTTGAATCCTCCTATCTTAATGCCTCCTATTCATGGGAATCCATTAATATTATATGTCTCCACAACAGATACATCACTGGGGGCATTGCTAGCATAGCATGATGAGAAACAAAAAGGAAAGAGCCATCTACTATATAAGCAGAACATTGGTGGCGTATGAAAAGAACTATTCTATGATTGAGAAATCTTGTCTCGCTGTGATCTTTGCATCACAGAAACTGAGACATTACATGTTAGCTCATACCACTCATTTGGTAGCTAAGATTGATCCACTGAAGTACCTACTAAGCAAAGCTGCCCTCACAGGTAGACTAGCTAAATGGGTCATGCTCTTGAGCGAATTTGACATTGAATATGTTGAAAGAAAAGCTATCAAAGGATAGGTCATTGCTAATCAATTAGCTGAAGCACCACTGTTTGATGATACACCCATGTAAATGGAATTTCCCGATTCCTCTATCATGCACTTCTCTTCTAGAGAATGGCAGTTATTCTTTGATGGCTCCTACACACAGAATGGATCTGGAGTAGGCATATTGTTCATCACTCCTCAAGGATACTTGATACCCAAAGCATTTAGACTAAAGTTTCCTTGTACAAACAATATTGCTAAATATGAGGCACTTCTCAATGGTATGAAAATGGCAATACAGTGGAGAGTTACAGAGATGCACATCCATGGAGACTCACAATTGGTTAACCATCAAGTCAATGATGTGTACCAAACCAAAGATGAAAAGCTCATTCCTTACAAGAGAATGGTAGATGATTTAAAGAAATACTTCATCTCTATCACATTTGAGAAAATACCCAGAATGGAGAATAAGGCTACCGATGCAATGGCAACATTATCTACTCTCTTACAGTAGCCTGAACATGAAACCCGCATGATCTACACTGTTGTAGGTTATGACTCATCTCGCTACAAAAATTTGTTCTCCTATCTCCATGAACAAATCATCCCTAAGTCCTTTAACCATTTTGAGAAATGAAACCTTGTCTGATCCGCATCCCGATATGTCATCATTGGTAATGATCTGTACAAATGAGGTCTAGATGGTACACTGCTTAGATGTTTAGAATGGGAAGAGTCTCAACATGCATTAGAGGAAGTCTGTGAGGGTATATGTGGGTCACACTTGAACGGTTTAACGTTAGCTTGAAAACTTATTAGGGCTGGGTACTATTGGCCTGAAATGGAGAAAGAGGCTATTAAATTTACAAAGAGCTATCAAAAGTACCAAGTACATGGTAACTTGATTCATGCTCCAAGGAGAGATTTGATTCCCTTCACCACACAATGGCCTTTTCAACAATGGGATTTTGACCTTATAGGTGCTATCTATCCACACTCTTCTAATGGACATACCCATATAATCACAGCAACAGATTATTTTACAAAATGGGTAGAAGCAGTTCCCTTAACACAAGCAATGGGGAAACAAATATCTATGTTTATCTTGAACTACATAATTTGTAGATATGGGATCCCACATTCTATAATCATAGATAATGGGGGACAATTCAAAAGCAAGTACCTAGATGATTTATGTGCAAAATTCAAAATCACTCAACATTGGTCATCTATCTACTATCCCCAAGGGAATGGACAAGCAGAGGCATCCAATAAGAATCTCTTGAAAATCTTGCACTGAACAGTGAATAAAATAGGAAGAGACTGGCATCTCATGATCAATCCAGCTCTCTATGGGCCTATAGAATAAGTATCAGAATGCTTACAGGGGCTACACCTTTCACTTTAGTCTATGGGTCTGAAGCGGTATTACCTATTGAGGTTGAAATCTCATCACTCAGAATCAGAATGCATGGACTTGTCACTGATGAAGACTACAGAGTGTCTAGGTTACAAGAACTTGAATTACTAGATGAGTGCAGACAAGTAGTGTATGATCATCTTAGAGTGTATCAGAAAAGAATGTCTAGAGGTTACAACAAGAAAGTCAGATACATAGAATTTCAGGTTGGTGATCTAGTGTTGAGAGAAAATCCTAAAAATCAATCACATCGAGAACGCAAGGGGAAGTTTGAACCCAACTGGCTGGGTCCCTTTGTAATCACTGCTACTTTTGGCTCTGGTGCCTATCAAATCTCAATGAATAAAGGGGAACAGCTCCGAGAACCAATCAACGTTCTCCATCTGAAGAAATTATACGCCTAAGGCACTCAGTGCTTGGTAAATGTCCTGAAAAAAAATCTTAAAAATCAGAAAAAGTCCTAAAAAAATGAACATCTTGGTGAAAACCTAGCAATAGGTGCCTTGATGATTCGCAAAAAAAAAGTAAAAAATATCCAAAAATTCAAAAAAATTGAAAAAATGAAAAATACAAAAAAAAAGAAAAAAATAAAAAAGTGCCTTGGTGAAAACCTAGAAACAGGTGCCTTGGTAGCAAAAATAGAATCTCTGCCAAGATGGTGAAAACCCAGCAAACGGGTGCCACTTGTTCCAAATGCTACATCTATCAGTGCAATCTTGGTCTTTCCCAGCTTCAGTCTTGCTTTAGTTTGTACATATCTCCCAGTTTGTTTTCGCATTTCCAGTTTTCAATAAGTCGGTCTGTACACCTATCAGCTCAAGCGTCTGTATCCTATCAATGTTTAACACTTGGGGGCAATCAATGTCATATCCTATGGTCTCCCATGTATCTTAGATGGATCATATCCAGTCAGAGTCCTTTGAAGCTTCAAGTTGAGTCAGTCTATCTGTCTTGTCTCCAGAAAGGATTTTGCATCTACAACAACGCAATCAAACATAAAAATTCAACTGAAAAAAATCTATGCTTTTTACATGCTTTTATCTCCTTGTATGCTTACTGATTCGCATTGAGTTTTTTTTTG
The DNA here is from genome assembly GCA_027943335.1 of Chamaecyparis obtusa. NCBI lineage: Eukaryota > Viridiplantae > Streptophyta > Pinopsida > Cupressales > Cupressaceae > Chamaecyparis > Chamaecyparis obtusa. The sequence goes on along the minus strand of BSBK01008211.1, from coordinate 1,135,709 downwards.
CATATTGTGTCCCTTCGAGCTCTTCGATGATGTCCTTTATAGGATTTAGAGAGTGATGACTGGGGGCATAATCTTTTCTTTGTTTTCTGCTCGTATGTGAAAATCTAACAACTTTGGAAATTCTGGATTGAAATGGTGTCCGACTGTAAGAGCCTCTATCTCAAATTGGATGGCCATGCGTACCTCAACCATTGATACCCAGACAATTCAAAGAAGTTTGATCTAACTATTGTCTTTTTGAGTAAGTTCTTTCTCCTACTGTGGAACACGATCTTGCCTAAGGATGTGAATGATAAAGGGTCACTACGGGTAATTCACATTGGATTTAGAATGATCTCTTGACTCTTTGATGTGTTTGCAATGCAAGGCGTACTCAGGTCATCACGACGTTTATGTTTTGATGCTTATACAAATTGCTACATCAAAGTGGACATGATATTCAGGTCATCCTGTCGTTTGTGCCTTGGTGCTTATATCTACTCTGACATTCCGAAAATAAAATCAATATTCATATATCCATGGTCGTATAACCAGTGGGTGTTGTATTGATTCTTGCGCATACAAATCGATATTCATATGTCTATGGTTTCATGGCTAGTGGGCATTGTATTGATTTATCCGATTACCTAAAAAGTTCAATGATGATAACAAATCGACATATAATCAGTGAGTAGGTCCTAGGTCTTAGGTTGCATTTCATTTTGCATGTCTCTTTGCATTTTGCATGTTGCATGATCTCACAATGGCTAAACAAACTTCAATGCTTAAATGATTCTTCAAATCGCATCTTCAAGTCTAACAAGAGTTGAATCTCACACGAAGGTTCCTCCAATGAAACAGCAAGTAGAATCCTTTTTCGGGATCAAAATCAAAATCTGAGATCATTTATCTTATTCACTGCTTGCATATTCAACCTTCAATCATCACAGAAATCTAAAATTCAACTTAACTGATTATCTTACATCAAACTATAAAAATTTCAACTTGGTCAACCATGGTCAACTCATGGTCAAACTTAGTCAACCTTGGTCTCCAGGACCTCTAAACGATGCAGAATGTGCTCTTGAACGTGTATAACCACTTTTCCAATCAATCAACATGCTTCTGAGCTCTCAACACTGACTTTTCTTGTCAGATTTCAATTTTAATCCCAAAGGGGGCATGGTATTGCACATCATTCAAAGTCTGTAAATCAAAGTCTATCAATATCTTTCATCAGTGATCAAGACAACAATCACGTCTAGTCACTAATTCATCAAAAGTCCTTATCGCTCAGGGCAAATCGATCATCACTTGGGGCATATCAGATTCATCAATCCATATCAATCTGGTATTCTCCTAATCTTGTAAACTATATCAATTTTTGCAACCATCAGATCATAGTGTTCTTTCCTTGGTTCTTCGGCAACTGAAGGGTTTGAATGTGATACCTGCTAGTTCTGCTAAGACAATCAAGTCTAGAACGGGTCACTCACTTCTTTGCAATCCTAAGGTTTGGAATCAGGCGTTTTGGACACTTTTTCACAATCATAGGTTCATTTGTTGTTATAGTGAACATTATCTTTGGTCATTCAGGACCTATTATCTCCATATAAAATCAATATCAATCAACTTCTGTCTCATATCAATTATCAATTTCAAACATCAGTTTCATATCTTTATCAAACACAGACTATCTTTGAACCACTACGCTTTGCACAGTAATTCAAAGAGGGGCAAAATGTAATACCCCAAAAATGGGCTATAAGTTCATTAATCTCCTACATCTTCAATTCGAATGAAATCGACATCAAAGTCCTAATCTAAGGCACATCTAAACATCATCGAATCCTAATTGATTATCTTAAATTCTGCATCGGGGAATATTCCTAGTAATATTCCTAATTATCTTAATTATCTTTAATTTTATAATTATTTGGCAATAAATCACATTTATCCTAAAATTTGATTAATTAAATATTTTGCATATTTAATTAATTAGATTTAATATTTACCACTTAATTGTGTAATTAAATTTAATTCTATCTATTATTAATTGTATTATTTAATTTTGACAATAAATCAAAATTCCTATGAATAATTGATTAAATTCTTATTTAATTAATTAAAGCATGTTGTCATTATTTAATAATATAATTTTTAATAAAAGTTTGATAAAATAGTTAATTAACCCATAAATTAATTATTTTATTTCAAAAAGCAGTTAAGTTGGAAATAAATCACTTTATTATTAAATTAATTCATAAATAAAACATGCACAATCATAAAAGCAGACAACTATCAATTATCAATTAAAGCTAAACTCTATTTTGAGTTAAAGCTTAGCTTTTGCATGTTTTTGTGACTTGATTATCTGTTATTATCAGATAACTCAAAAATCAAGCTGAGTTATTTGAGTGATTTATGGCTTTTATCCATGCACCTCCGAAGCCCTAGATTTCTATAAATTAAAGGCTTCAGCTCTTCATAATTCATCTCATATTTTTGCACAATCACGCTGGAGAATTGGAGGCTGAGGAATCAACTTGCGAATTCAAAGCTTTGTGAGATCAATTTCAATTGCATAGTTTTTATATCTTAGCATAGAATTTCATAGTTTTCATATCATTGTTAGAATCTTCATTGTTAGATCATTTAGCATTCATAGCATATCAGTTTTTATCATTCTTATTGCATAGAAAATTCAAAAATATAGATTAATTGCATTCAATTTCATATCCATCTTTTGCATTCAAATCCTTCGTTTAGGTGTCGTCTAGGTCACTGATCTCGATTACAATCTGAGAACATTAATCTCGCACCTATTAGAAGGTAGTAAATCACTTGGTTAGATAGCTTTCAATTTTGCATGATTTTGATTATCACTAACCTCTAATTTTTTACTGAGTGTTGTGTCTACAGATCAGTTACAATTTTCACACACACAATAAGCAAAAAAATATCCTCACATAGACCCTGCAAATATTGTGACTAGGGATGAGATAGAATAAATCTTGACAGGAAAATAATTCATTGAAGATAAACCTACTGAAATTGAGGTTGAACCAGAAATGGAGATTGATGAACATATGTAAATAGAGGTTGAGGATACTGAAGGAGAAGAGTAAAGAACAAGTAATGTACTTGATATGTCTAAGGTAGTGGGAACAGAAGAGAAACCACATGAAACAACAAATGAACAAATAGAAACTGATCCATCTTCATGCAGACATGATGTATTGTTGGCAAGACATTCACATAAACCACTTTGTTTGCAAGGAGCTATTGATCTTGAGAACATGGAGGAAGATGAATTGAGTAAGATTTCCATGATACCTCAATAAAAATAAATTCATAAATAATTGAGAAAGAAAAAGAATGGAAACTTCTATCTAGGGAAGTTAATGTACTTTTGAAATCCTTATCGAATGTGCAAATTAGACAAGGTAATTCCATATCTACCATATTAGAAGGTTTTCTAAATATTTTTGATGCACATTTTGAATCCTTGGTGAAGGGGGTAGAAGATAAACTATCAAAGGATTTTATGAACAAAATATTTCATCATTTATTCTCATTAATCAGTCAAGATACGAAATCTTTAGATGTTGGGATAATTGAGATTATGAGAGCTATCAAGGAAGGAAGTTAAAATTTGAAATTATGTTTAAACCCTTTCACTCATGTTTCATACATTGATAAGTTTTTTAAGGAAAATGTGCAATTATTGGAAGATAACACAAAATCATTGATTCATCAAAGGATTTTGCATTTAATCATATGAAGGAAGTTATCATAATTAATGACAAGATCAGAGTTTAGGAAGTGGAGGGATAGAGAATTCTTGGGAGATTCTCTGACTTGAGGAGTTTCATAGTTTTTGAGTTGGACATTCTGTAGAGAATCTTACAAGTTGTATAAGGAGAAATGAGGGAACCCACGCCACTGGACATCATACATTTGGGAAGATTTAGATTCGAGATAGCTTGAGGAAGTCTTGGAATGCAGATTGAACAGCTCTAAAGGAAAGCTTCTTGGACATTTTCAATTTTTTGTAAGTGATCACTTATAGGTTGTACATACTTAAGCAGACAATGTAGGATTTTGTTAGAGAAATTTTGGTTTTTTCCTTGCCTTTTCCATTGATTCCAAATGGGGAGAAATTCTATGTCCAAAAAGGATAATCATCTTAGGGGGAGTTAAGTTTTAGAATTATGTTTTTGAGAAGTTTAGGACTTGGCATTTTGGGATGGACACTTAGCCATTTTTCCCTAAGTTTGTCTTTAATAACAAAGGGGGATATTGTTGGAAAGAGTCAATATTTAACAAATGGCATGTTGTCCTTGATGGAAAATACTATATCATTACTCTTGGACATGATGCAGACAAGTTAGTTTATTAGAGGATTTGATATAGGTGTATTTGTCTAAGTAATGAAGGTAGAACAATGACCATCTAGAGATAGATCAGTTTGGTTTAGATAGAATTTTGAGTGTTAGTGTATGTGAATACAAAGTAAGAATGTAGACATACTATTATATTTAATTCAAAAATTGTAGATCTTGGAGACATCAAATGCATGAGATGTTCATTGTGGAATATTGGGTTGATGATTTTTTCAGGAGAATAGGATAGTTCAGAAAAACTGAGTTTATATAATTTGTAAATAATTTTTTATTATTAATTTAATTATTATTGATGATAGATCTGACCTTAATGGTTACTTGGTTTAGTTAGCGGGACACAATTTTGTGTTTTTTTTAAGATCTCTACACCTTTATTTACTATTATTTGGGCCGACAGAGTTTGAGTTTTGAGGTTATGATCTTATATTTAAGATTGAGTTTTGATTGCGAAGAGATAGATATAGAAGTGATAGTTATATGATGATAAGGTAGTAATTATAGACTAATTTAGATGGGAAGATATATGTTTGGAGCTTCATTAGAACTATATAAGCATTTCAGATGAGACTAGTCAGTTTGGTATAGGATGATAAGTACATTTTATTTATATTAGTTGTAAGCCTTTATGTATTTTAGTTATGTAAATGAGTAGTGAGATCTAGGTTATAAACTAGAATGCAAGTTCATTCCCCTCTTTGTACTTATTCCTTTAACCAAACAATTATTACTGTAGTAATGAGTTATTCATGGGTATCATCCCCAACAAGAATTTTTCCTTAATCTAGTTTTTTTCGATAAAAACTCATGGTGTTACAATGTTCATGTTATGTTTTCTATTTGGTTTACTTTCATTTACATTTTGTATTAAGTTATGATATTGGTTAAATAAGTTAAAGAGTGCTACTACACCGATTCACTCCCACCCCCCCTCCTCCTCTCAATTATCCCTAATCCTAACATGAATGATCCTACCTAGAAGGCCCTCAAAACTAGGAAAGAGAGAATCTATCTAAAATTCTAGACTAAACCAACCCATCATGTAATTTTCACATCTCTCCACCTATCTCATAAATATACTACATGCTAGTTAGTCACCATTCTTGAATAATACTATATATAGTTCATAAGTTGTATCACATATATAATATGATATACCGACTGATGGTGGTGGTTGAAATCACTTCCTCTATCTATATTATCTAATTTGGGACTAAAATAAGGCCCTACCACCCCATTACATACAAATATTTGGCACAACTATTCCCCTTACCTTCTCAAAAAGTATAGTGGAGGTACCTTCACTATTGAGTGGTGGGTGAGAATATAACCCCCCACCAATATTATCATCCCACCTTGTGCAAGCAAAGGTAGGGATGTAACATTACATCCCACCAAGCTAATGTTAGTGGGCCCTATGGCTACAAAGGGTGTTACTATAATAAAGGGTAGTGAATAGTAGTATCATCCTAAGATAGAATCCTCCATTCAACCCATATAGGATGGGAACTAGATAGCTTGTAAGGGCCCTAATATTATAAAGGGTTCAAACTATAAGAAAAATTAAGAGTCATTCATTAGATATCCATATATTCTTGATTCACTGCCTATAGGAGAGGGAGAGAAAAAATACATAGGACAAAGAACATATGAAGTGTATTTAAATAGTCCAAATAGATTACCTTGTTTAGTCAACACTTGCAGTGTCTTATCATCCCAATACAACAACACATTGTTTAACCACTACCAGAGATAGACAAAGATTGAGTAGACCTAGAAGTATATATATAGGTACATGCAACACCTATAAAAACATTTTAGGGGGATAAGAAGCCATAATTTAGAGAGATGGTAAAAGATAATGTAATAAATGTTGAGTAGGACAAAGAACTGACAAGGGGGGGTGAATATGTTATTAAAAATACTTTTCTAAACTTTTACTGAATTGGTAAATACTTCAAGAAATTAGAAACTCAATAAATATAAACATGAAAGAAAAAGAACATAAAACATAATGAACACTAGAATTAATGTGGAAATACAAATAGGGAAAAAACATAGAGAAGCTAATCCACATGAAATAAACAATTGATAAGGTGACATTGGTTAAGGTGATTTTTACAATGGCTCACTGCTGGTTTTCTTATTGTAGGTTGGCACACTATCAGTTGGGCTACCTATCCTAAAATATGAATAAGGCTAACTACCAATACAAATAGGCTCATTTCCAAAATATAAGAAATAAGATTAAATCCACCCCTAATATCACTTTCACTGACACTCTACAATATAAAAATAATATATTAGTCTTCTATCGATTACATCCACTTCTATGATCATCAAAACATAGATCTTAATTTTTTTATTCGCAGTCACTACTCATATACTTGCATACATGCATCACACAAACAACTAAGGTTATCCCTCTTTTTATATAGCCTGATATAAGCAACCGATTCAGCGTAAACTAATTTGAAATAGGTCATACCAAAGCATTCCCATGGTGGTAAGAAATAAAGCATGGACCAAATTGCCCAATATAACATGGTTCATGTGTAATAGCACACTAAACCTTCTCTAATAATTTTGGTACAAACATATATGATCAATGCACTATACAATAACTTCTAGGATCAAACCTTAATGAACATTTTCCAAATAGGAATGAACCCAAATAAACATTCCACCATATGATGAATATTAAGATGGACCATCACCAAAGAGGATAAGGATAAATATTTAAAGGACGTTATTCATTGAACACTTGTATCGATACACAAACACAAACTATCGATACACTAAAGATATTGATACACACACATCAACTGATACAACAAAATAACTAAATAATAAATAGACTACAACTATGCATCAGATATGTTGACATCAATGACAAACATTAATGACAAAAAACATGAATATCATAAACTTCATATTCTAACAAAAGCACCAATGGAAATGGCATGAGGAAGAGTTTTATTTGACTAAGTAGATCCATAACCACCTATGGTAGAGACACATAGTGGTATCCTTTCCAAGTCTAGAGATAACATTAGAGGAAAAATGTTAGGGAGGTAATAGTTCATGTAGAAGGTACAAAACAACTATCTATAGATTGTTGAGATCAATATCGAGTGCTAGGTTATTATGTTGTCATCTATATCCACTACTTTAGAAAAATTAATTAGATACAATTCCCCTATTTTAAAACAAACTAAAATTAATTTTTCTTTATAATATTCTATGCATAAAATTCCCACTCCAACCCTATAAGGAACCCTATGTCTTGTAATCACCATATAGTGGCGACCCCGACATGTCCTTCCAAACACCCATGGCTTCCCACCCACCACTATAATCCATACCCGACCCCCTACTATTCTAAAGATAGCAATATATTTGATTAAGCCACCCCCTTATCCTATTGTACTCTATCATGTGCCCCCTACGAATGAAAGCCTATTTCCTATTTATAGTTTATGGGAAAATCCCATATTCTTTGTAATAGACCCTGAAAACTTCAAACCAAGATATATTTCACATTTTTTCTCTATTTTATGAACCATTTAATTCTGTGTACATTATAGACTACTGTCAATAAATTAATGTTTATTTTGCTCAATTTAGCTTAATTTCTTGAGGGGTCATAAAGTCTACCTACTACTGCCAAGGAAAGCTAAGGAAGGATCTAAATAAGATATTATGACACAATACTCAAAATCACATTGTATCAAAGAGGGGCTAATGTAGACACCTAAAATTATCCCACACTTGCAAGTGTTCATTAATTATTAATTGTTCGTCTATTAATTGAAGTGTTCTTTAATTATTTAATTAATTAACCTTTTTTCTTCTAAATAATGTTCTTCATCCCAATTCCTCACTTATCCAATCGCTACACCCTTTAATCACTTCTCCCTAATATTAATTAAATAATTACTATTATTTAATCAATCGATCTTTATTAAGTGATCTTTATCATTTAGTTAAATTCAATCTCTATAGTTTCATAATTTAAATAGATATGCCAAATTATTTAAATTACCTGATTAATTCTTCTAATTAAATTCATTTCTAAACATTTATTTAATTTTATTTCTTATCATTAATTTCATCTCATTACAATTTTGATTTAATTTTATTTTTAATCTTATTTCCATCCAAAAATTCATTTTTTAATAGAACTTAATTAAAAAATAAAAAATGAAGATTCTAAGTTGAATTTGTTTCATTTTAAATTAAAAAATGCAAAGAGAAATCTTCAAAATATGGAATAAAACCCTAAATTCTTTTAAACCTCAAAAATTAGTTTTATCTCAATTTTGGCTATTCCAAAAATTTATAATCTTCAAAATGTGAAAATCTTCTCATTCCTATCTTCTCATTATTTTTCCTAAATCAAATAATCACTTTTGAGTTCAAACTGGAAATAAATATTATTATTGTAGGAAATTTCCCAAAACTAATCAGTCTCTAATTTTCTCAACCATTGATCCTATTTGTCTCAAATTAATCTCAGTCGTCCTTGTGATTTTGAAAGTCTATATAAACTCACCTTCATACTCATTTGAAGGATCCCAAATATAAAATGCATGCAAGTTATGTAGGTTATCAATATTATCAATGAATCAATCAAATTCTTAAATCTTTGAGTCAGGACGCTACATAAATCATCTTTGAGTGCCACATGTATGAGTCCCAACAGAGTGCATAGAAGTGATAGAAGAAGATAAGCTAGATTAATTATTTATGTTTGATTCATCTCTTTTATTTTATTCTTAATATATGTTTGTAGTTTACCATTTGTAGGGTTTTATGCTACTTAGTGTTTTGCTTTTATTTATAATCTGGTGCTACTAATCTTATTTCTGAGCCTGTGCAGATTCCCTCTATCACAATAGTCATATCTATTAGTAATGGATATCTATTTCTTAATGTCATTCATGTGAAATCATGTTCTCCATATCATATACCTGTATTGGTCTCCAAAATGGATATGCATTTTAAAAATGGATATTCTTTTCTTTTATCCTTAAAAACACACTTCTATAAAATTAGTGTAACGTTTACATTTCTTATTAAAATTTTGATAGTTTACAAGCATTGGAAAGGTGACTAGACACCTACAATATGGGTAAGGTAGTTTTATTGGATTATATAAAAAAAAAATTATTGAAATTTGAAGTTAATCCTTAATTTTAAAACTTTAGATACTCACAATTTTTACATACAAATCATTCCTTTTTTATTTAATTCACTCTAAAAATAAATGATATAGTTAAAATTAGTGAATACTGAGACATCTATATTTTTTATACCAATAAGAATAACAAATTTTCATAAATCATTATACAAGGTTTCCTTATTGTCTTTGATACTTTGTAAACCTTTACCCAAGCTAACCTAAGAAATTGTCTAGATCTATACCTCTATTTTCCTCTCTCAATTTACATAGGTATATCATAGTCAATGATTTTCTAAATTTTTGTAATGCAAATCTTGACAATCATTAGGAGAGTGATCATGATATCAATGAAATATGAAAATAGGAAGATTCAATAAATTTATCACTATGCTTTTTATTTTTTTTAGGTTGAGTAATCAGTTTAGCACGAAGAAGGTTAGGCAAAATGATTTCTTGATCAAAGATAGACATGGAAGAAATGTTAGATGATAAAAGAGTTGACAAAGGAGGGGTTTCAAGACTGAAAATTTCCATGGGTTTCTCATGATTCTCAAAGCCTTGTTTCATACACCCTAAACATTGTTGAATATTAGTACTTGAAATATTAGGAGAATCAATTTAAACAAATGAAACACAAGGATATTTAAAGGGTCCTATATCAAAATCAAGAATTTTTTATTCATCCAAAAAAGATGGTGTAAAGTCTAATGAGCCCCAATCATCTTCTAAAGGGGCACTTGTAGGAGAATAAGCATCTTTAGGAGGAAAAAATATTGTTTGAATGGTGTAAGAATGAATGGAGGATCAGATTCATTTTGCAGGTAACTTTTTAAATTGATCATCAATGACAAGGGTATACATGACATTTTTATAGATGAGGTTTACTTTATGATGAAGTGTTGATTAAGGAATAGTGTGCATGACATGTAGCCATGGTCTTCCTCAAATAATATTATAATTAAGAGTGACAGACATGACATGAATAGGTATTTGTAACATAACAAGACCTACTACAATAGATAAAGTGGTAATATTCTAGGTTTGTTTACCAAAATTATCAAAACCATGGATAGGAATAGAATCTAGTTTAATGGATGAGATATTTACCTTAATTTTATGCAACAAATGAATTCAATGCATGTTAATTTATAAAATCCATTATCAACTAAAGTTATTTGAATAAGATTATCATTGAAAAGGATAGAAACCGTAAAGGAATTGTGCAAATCTTGAATTTCCTTAGGGAGAAACTCATCTTGAGAATTATAATTTGAGTTTTGTTATTGGTTGTATTCATGAATTCTAATATGAAAGTTATATTAGCTAGGACAAAAGGTGGGGCAATCATGTTTCTTAAGGATTTTTTAAAAACTTCATGACATGTAGGTGAAGATTAAATAACATTGCAAAGAGATATCTTGGTAGGAGTAGCATAGAGTTGTTCTACTAAATCATATTCATGTCCTAAATTTTGAGGGAGAAAGGGTGCACGAGTAAGCACTGGTTGAGAACTAGGAAGAGGAGGAACAATTGACCTTGTAAGTTGTATGATTTTTAGTACCTAAAACATTAACAACATTGACAAGTGATCAATCTCTTGATTTTTCATGGGTTTATCACTAGAAGGGAGAACATGAAGGAAAGTAGTAATGATATTACTCTCTTCTTCCAAGCTATCCTCATAAGTAGCACAATGTTTAGAATAGATATTAGGGACATCCATCAATGCTTCATCTCTAAAAGGAATGTCAAATGAGGGTAAGGTGATATTAAGAAAGTTATCTATAATATCCTCTTGCACCAAAATATACTCATAAAGGGGATACATCTTAGGAGGAGGATCATCAATCATTATGACTTCATTGGTAGAGGAAAAATAATTGAGATGAATAGAAGGTAAAGTTTCCCTAAGTGAATGAATAGTAATATCAATTTCCTCTAATATAATATCATTTTCCTTCATCATGATACACTTACGAGGGAGATGAATATCAAGAAACTAATTGACATCATCTTGTAATGGTTCATCCCAAATAGGGAGATCATTGATAGAAGGATTATTGTATTTCCTTAATATGTCCTCATGAGAAGGAGGGTCCTTAGGAGAGAAAAATGAAATTAATCTATAGAAAATACTCATCATAAACATACCAAATTGACATGTAAAAAATATATGTTCAAATATATGTATATTTTTTCAATGTAATATTTTTCAATGTAATGCATACATTATAGGAAAGATGTAATGTTTAAATAGTGATTAATGTAATGCATACAAAGTAGATCTAGATACCAAATTAAAAGTATGTAAGAAGAATAGGGCTCACCAAAATATACAATATATAAAAAGGGAAGAAATGTAAATAGGGTAGATCTCTTCCCCTTTTCAAGATTGTGCATTTGAAAGGAAGACACCCCCAATAGGCTCAAGAGGTGATTCAAACATTAAATAGGGACAATGTAGATTAAATGCATTTAGAAACAAAATAGGAAATAAGAAACCCAAAATCTAAATAACTAACAGATGAGATGCTAAAATTACTTACATATCAAATTTTCTAAGATTCCAACACTGTAACCTACCTCCCTATTAAATTTGTGCATGTTTCTAAGGGTATAAGTTGAGGCTTTTTCAACCTATACATAGGTATAGATTAGTTTTTTTGACCTATACCATAGGTTTCTACCAAAAACATTTAGGATTTCTTTGACTATTTCCAATCTATCTAGAAATGTTTTGAATTCTCTATAGTCTATTCCTGCATGTACAAAAAAATTGGGAAAATGTTAGGAAAATGAGTTTTCCTTGATCAAACCCCTATTTAGACATCAATTGTGAAAATATAATAAAATTGCATAAAGGAAATATGAAATAAAAGGTAGATTTGAATCGTGAGTTACCTCATGCCTTGATGATGCAATATCTCTTTGGATATGATAAAAAATACTAATGCAATAGCTTGCACTCTAGAGAAACCCAAAAGAAAATCTTAAAAGATACAACTTGTGTAGTAAATGTTGTAGTTTTACATAATGTTTGATAAAGAAGAAGAATGGTTTGGTTACTTGAAGACTTAGATGCTAATTGCTTGATTTCTTGATCTTGAATTCTTAGGATTGTTATGGATACCAAAATGAAGAGAGATAGGGTGTTTATATATCTCACCCCATACTTTAGGGGCTAAAACTTGGTCGAGCCAAGTGTAAGTCCTAATCTTCTATTGAATTGCCTAGACAGGGATGCAATTCAAATTTGGGTCCAATATTCATGGTATAGGTCAAATATTTTGACCTATGCCCTCTAATCAGGGCCCAAATTGGGACCATGAGTCCCAAACAATGAGAGTATGTGGGAAAATGTGATATAACTAGTTTTGAGGTTGGCAAAGAAAGTAAATGTCATAAATGGTGATATACAACTTAGGTGATGAAACAAATTATGAGATTGGAGGAAAAATAGAGCACACTTAGAAATAAGGTAAGGTCTTACCTTGAGTATTGAAGAAATTGAATCAACACATGACTTATAATATTAATTTTGAAGGTCTAATAGGTATTAGGAGAGCCTAAAATCAATATGAGAACCCATACATATTAAAATAGGACTTAAATGAGCATCTAATAATAGATGCTAACTTTAGGATGCTAGAATTATATTTTTGAAAATCATCTCTTCAACTACATTTAATAAATTCATTCTATTTGTTAATTGTTGTTGGTGCCATGGTGATTTTGTCTTGGTTTGGGCCTTTAGGCCCCAGGTTTTATACTATGATTTTATGTTTTATGGTTAAGTTTTTAAGACTTTGGATTAGCCCTGCGAAGTAGTTTACTTTTTCTATGTTCAATACTTTTTGGTAAAGCTACAACCCTGGTTCATTCTTCTTGTTAAGGACTTTCAAGCTTGTTTTTGATACAGGCAGACTGAACACTATTACTCTATTGTTTATCTATTTAGAAGCTAGTGTTGTTAATTGTTAGGAATAAGGTGTCTCAACCTTGGATAATTCTTATTCTTATTATTTGTTTTGTAAATGTATTTTTTGCAAATAATGTAATTAAGTGTGAGTGTACATGTCTAGTTGGAATATTGATGTGTCACTCCACTTGATGTGTCGACATCTTGTGCGTAAGGAGATCATGACTGAAATGGTCATGACGGATTCCTATGATGCGTAAGAACTATGTAAGGAATGTGCTGTGACAGGTGTAAGAGCATCTTATGACTTGGGCCTATTTGGGTGCCCAAAAAGAAGTGGTTGGTGTGTGTAAGAGAATATGCCAAAAATAGGTTGGTATGATAGATTCTCTTACACTTCTCTTGTGACCATTATTTTTGGCAGATTCTATGACAAGCTATCATAGTCTATTCTAGGGATGGACACCTATTCTTGGGATTGCATGTAACAACTGTGTACATGTGGCTTTATGCATGGGTCTTGGTGGTTGTGCCTATTTTTGGGTCCGGAGGAGTCTATATATACGATGTTGCTCCTATGGGAGAGATATAACAAAAATTTAAGTCTTGTTGGCTTTGTCTCTCATCCCCTGAAAGAACTTGCATTGCAAGTGTATTGTAATCTTTATGTTGAAGATAATACATTGTGCAGGTTTTGGAGTGCTGGGGTTTTTTACCGAAAGGTTTTCCCCAGGGTATGTCATTGTGTCAATCTCTATTTTTCTGTATGCATTGTATGTAGTTGCAATATCTTTGTTAAAGTAGTTAACGAATCTGAAATTGTAAGGAGTTATAAGAATTTGCACAATACTCTCCTATAGAGATTAGCGTAGGAAGCTATTTTCACACCTAAGTTTCCTTACAAGTGGTATCAGAGCTTGATCAACTTTTGATCCTAGTTGTTGGGTAGGGTTTTTTGAGCTAATCTCAAGTTTGAGTGGGAGTTTTTTGTAGAGCATTCTGAATCTTATTTGCAGATTGAGATGACAAGTTCATCATATGGAAGAATGGAGGTGGAGAAATTTAATGGCACTAATTTTGAGTTGTGGAAACTCAAGATGGAAGACATGTTGGAAGATCGTGACCTATGGGAAGTGACTTCAAGTGCTACAAGACCAGCAACTATAGCTCAAGCAGATTGGGATATCAAAGATCGTAAAGCTAAGGGTCTCATAATACGCTGTTTAACCGATGCAGTCCTTCTGAATGTTCTAGATGAAAAAACTACAAATAGGTTGTGGGAAAGACTTGCGGCCATGTATCAGGCCAAATCTCTGGTGAACAAGTTGTTCCTGAGGAAGAAGTTGTACTCTCTAAGGATGGAGGAAGGTGGACCCTTAACAGATCATTTAAATGCATTTAATCTACTAGCTGCACAATTGACATCAGCTGGTGTCAAGTTAGAGGAGGAGGATCGTTGCTACACACTTTTGTGTTCTTTACCAGATTCATGGGACCATCTTGTGATGGCTCTCGAAAGCACTTTAGTCACCTTTAAAATGGATGATGTGGTGTCTTCACTGCTATTAGAGGAGATGTAGAGAAAGGCTTCTATTTCAGAAAAAGAAGCCCTTGCTGTTCGTGGGAGATCCACTGAAAGAGGGAAGAAAAATGACAATAAGTTTGACAATAAGGGTAGATCCAAATCCCGTGGGAAGTCAAAGACTTCCAATAAGTCCAAGGTAAAATGTTGGAACTGTGATAAATCTGGGCACTTTCGTAAAGACTGCAAAGAGCTGAAGAAGAAGAAAGGTTCAGATTCAGCTTCAGAAAGATCTCAAGAAGATGACAATGCATTCATCACAGCTTTGGCAGCCTATGCATCTGATGATGTGTGGTTGGTTGACTCAGGTGCATCTTTTCACATGACCTCTCATCGAAACTGGTTCTCAAAATATGAAGAGTTCGATGGTGGAAAGGTGTACTTGGGTGATGATTCTCACCTAAAGATAGTTGGACGTGGAAGGGTCACTATCAAATTTCCTGATGGATGAGTAAAGGGAATCAATGAAGTTATGCACATTCTGGGTTTGGCATGAAACCTATTATTTGTAAGTATGCTGAATGATGTAGGTGTGCAAGTTGTTTTTTTGAAAGAAGGATGCAAGATGATGAGAGGATCGATAGTGCTTGCAAGGGGTACTAGGAGAGGTACCTTATTTCAGCTAGATGCATGTATTCCTCTATGTAATAGTTCTTCATCCTCACCATTTGAACAAGTAGTGAAGAAGTCTGTGGCTATTGGTTCCGATGGTAGTGAAAATACTTTGGAAGGTAAGCTTCCTGCAGAAAAGACAATGTTGTGGCATATGAGATTTGGCCACATTGGTGAAAAGGGTCTCAGAACCCTGAAAAATAAAAATCTCATTGAGGGGTTAAATGATTGCAATCTCGAGTTTGACTTTTGTGAACACTGTGTCTATGATGATTATAGTAGAAGGACATGGATTTATTTCCTTAAAAGTAAGACACAAGTCTTTAGTCGGTTCAAGGAATTTAAAGCTCTTGTAGAGAATTAGACTAGTAAGAAGATTAAGTGTGTGAGAACTGACAATGGTGGTGAGTTTTGCTCAGTAGAGTTTGAATAGTTCTGTAAAGAACAAGGCATCGAGAGGCATAAGATAGCTCCTTATACCCCACAGAAAAATGGAGTTGCAGAGAGAATGAACAGGACACTGATGGAGAAGGCTAGGAGTATGCTTAGTGGAGCTGGTTTAGAACAAAGTTTTTGGGCCGAAGCTGTGGCCACTGCTTTCTATCTGGTTAACATATCTCCTAGATCAGCCCTTGTTGATGAAAAAGAAAAGGAAAAAGATGTTGTTCAGTTGCCTCCTACCCTTGAGAAGACTGAACAGAGAGACCATGTTGGGTCTAATGATGAGGAAAGCTCTAGCAGCTCTGATAGTTCAGAAGAAGAGGAAGAACAACCTCAACCACAGCCCTTGAGGAGATCCACAAGAGAAAGAAAGCAACCAGAAAGGTTTGGTTATTCTATGTTAGATTCCAGTTGTGCCTTTGCTTTGATTACTAACATTGATGAGCCTAGATCTATGAAAGAGGCTTTGGGCATGGAAGATGGAGGTTCCTGGATTGAGGCTATGGATGATGAGATGGCTTCATTGGAGAAAAACAAAACTTGGGACCTTGTACCTTTGCCTAAAGGGAGAAAATCTATTGGCTGTAAATGGGTGTTCAAGAAGAAATTATGTGCAGATGGCAGTGTTGAAAGGTATAAAGCTAGATTCATTGCAAATGGGTATTCACAGTAGAGGGAATAGATTATGGTGAAATATTCTCTCCTATTGCAAAGTTGACATCCATTAGATTTTTGTTATCTATTGCTGCATCATATGATTTAGAGATAGAACAGATGGATGTGAAGACAGCTTTCCTTCATGGTGATTTGGAGGAAGAGATTTATATGTCACAGCCTGAGCACTACATTGTTAAAGGTAAAGAATCCTTAGTTTGTAGATTAAACAAATCTCTATATGGTTTGAAGCAATCTCCTAGGATGTGGTACCTTAAGTTTCATGCCTTTGTGTTGTCAATTGGATTTGTAAGTTCAAAATCAGATTATTATGTTTATTTCAAAGTTGAAAATGATCGCCTTCTTATTGTTGCATTATATCTTGATGATATGTTGTTGTTTGGGAAGGGTAAGGGTATGATTTCTAATTTTAAATCTCAGTTGTCAGCACAGTTTGAGATGAAAGATCTTGGGGAAGCTAGGTACATCCTGGGTATGGAAATCAGTAGAGACAGGTCTAACAGAAAACTTTGGTTGAGTCAAAGTAAGTATGTGAAGTCTGTGTTGGACAGGTTCAGCATGGCAGATTGTAGACCACTATGTGTTCCTATTTCTATGGGAACAAAGTTATCTATAGATGATTGTCCAAAATATCCTAGTGAGGTGGAGGACATGAGTAGAGTACCTTATGCTAGTGCAGTTGGCAATCTTATGTATGCTATGGTCTATACTAGACCAGACATTGCCCAAGCAGTGGGAGTCCTAAGTTGATTTATGGCTAATCCTGGATGGGTACATTAGGATGCAGTTAAGCGAGTATTCAGATATTTGAGGGGTACATCAGATTACTCCATATGTTATCATGGTAACTCTTCTGGATCTCTGCATTCAGTTTGTATTCATGGGTTTGTGGATTCAGATTGGGCAGGTGATATTGACAGCAGGAGATCCACCAGTGCTTATGTGTTCACTATGTTTGGTGGTGCCATCAGTTGGATGAGTAAGCGACAACCTGTGGTTGCTTTGTCCACTATAGAAGCTGAGTACATGGCTGCTACTCATGCTTGTAAAGAAGCCATTTGGCTTAGAAGATTGTGTTCTGATGTTGGTGTTGATGCAGAATAGATTACTATTTGGTGTGACAGTCAGAGCGCTATTTGCCTTGCAAAGAATCCAACTTTCCATGCCAGAACGAGGCACATTGATGTGCAGTTTCACTTTGTGAGAGATATGGTGGAAGATGGAAAGGTAAATTTGGAGAAGGTAGATACTGTGAAGAATGTTGCAGATGCATTAACGAAACTAGTGGGCACTAAGAAGTTCAGATGGTGTTCGGAGTCTATGGGCCTTTTGGCCTATAGCGGTTAAAGTTCCTGTTATGTTCCTGTTGCTCTTACAAGGTGTTCGACAAGTGGGAGAATGTTAGGAATAAGGTGTCTCAACCTTGGAGAATTTCTATTCTTATTATTTATTTTGTAAATGTATTTTTTGCAAATAATGTAATTAAGTGTGAGTGTACATGTCTAGTTGGCATGTTGATGTGTCACTCCACTTCATGTGTCGGCATCTTGTGCGTAAGGAGATCATGACTGAAATGGTCATGACGGATTCCTATGATGCGTAAGAACTATTTAAGGAATGTGCTGTGACAGGTGTAAGAGCATCTTATGACTTGGGCCTATTTGGGTGCCCAAGAAGAAGTGGTTGGTGTGTGTAAGAGAATATGCCAAAAATAGGTTGGTATGATAGATTCTCTTACACTTCTCTTGTGACCGTTATTTTTGGTGAATTCTATGACAAGCTGTCATAGTCTATTCTAGGGATGGACGCCTATTCTTGGGATTACATGTAACAACTGTGTACATGTGGCTTTGTGCATGGGTCTTGGTGGTTGTGCCTATTTTTGGGTCCAGAGGAGTCTATATATACGATGCTGCTCTTATGGGAGAGATATAATAGAAATTTAAGTCTTGTTGGCTTTGTCTCTCATCTCCTGAAAGAACTTGCATTGCAAGTGTATTGTAATCTTTGTGTTGAAGATAATACATTGTGCAGGTTTTGGAGTGCTGGGGTTTTTTCCTGAAAGGTTTTCCCTAGGGTATATCATTGTGTCATTCTCTATTTTTCTGTATGCATTGTATGTGGTTGCAATATCTTTGTTAAAGTAGTTAACGAATCTGAAATTGTAAGGATTTATAAGAATTTGCACAATACTCTCCTATAGAGATTAGCATAGGAAGTTGTTTTTGCACCTGAGTTTCCTTACATTAATGTGATGTTAATGTGCTCTTAGTCTTCACTGTTCCTTAGGCCCGCACCCTATTACTTCTTTTTTCTATCAAAAATAAATTCATTCTATTTATAGAGAACCAAAATTTTAACTTATAATAAAAGCTCATATTGTAAACTACACATGTTGTTCTTCATGCAAAGTCTAAATTTAGAAATCCTATTTTAAGCTCATGCAAAATATGCATTTATCTTCATGAACTGGATGAAATTTATTACTCCAACAATCTCCCACTTAATATCAACCACTTCCTACAAATAGAAACTTTTCATGGATAACTTTGTCTTTAAAGACAATAATCTTTTGATCTCATTGAACCCAAATTCTTATAGGTCGGATCTCCTCTTTGTTTGGATAATTTTTATCATTAATCATGAGATTATACATAAACCTCAATTCTTAGACTGCCCACCCTATTGACTTGATCTCCTTCTTTGATACCAACTTCACCTTTTGTAGAGGTGGCTTCATCATTTGGAAAACATATTCCTTTTGGAATCTTCGATCTCCCCTTTTTGAGGAAATATCACAAAAAATAGATTGTGATTTTTGCCGATTTTCTTGGTAGGTTCTTGTGGGTTGCTTCTTCTTTGAGCAATAAATTAATTTTTATTTTGGCATATTTGAAAATACTAGGAATCTTCTCTCTACTACTTGCTTTCAACCCTCCATAAGGCTTCACTTGCAAATAATGAGATCTTCACAATTTTCCTTCCGATTTTAGGATTGACATTTTTCCTATCATGTAAACATGGTCCACTAACTTTGATACCGAATGAAGAAATTTAGAAAAACACAGCACAAAAAATTGCTTCAAAAAGCACATAAATTTTTTTATTGAAAAAAACTTCTTGATCAAGTGATCTAAAAGAGAGATAAAAAATTTGATTACAATCTGTCTCTTTGATAGAAGTCTCAAACAAATTAAATTAGATAAATGCATATTCATGCATAGCTACTTTATATTATATTTTGAAAAATGCATGTGTTCAACTGTAATTAACAAATTCATTCTATTTTTAGAACAAATAAATTTTAACTTATAATAAAAAGCTCATATTGCAAACTGCACATGCAGTTCTCTATATAAAGTCTAAATTTAGCGGTCTTATTTTAAGCTTATGCAAAATCTATCTTTCTCTTCATACAACTGCATGAAATTAATTACTCCAACAAGTTCATTGAAATTCTACAATAAAAATGAGACGCAAACGTTTTCAATCCTACCTGTACAGCTGCTGTTGCTGGAGTACTGAACATAATAGCACAGACAACACCAAAGGGTGCAATAGTTAATGTTGTCTGCATGTCGCATGATGGACATTGCCACAAATGTCCAGAATAGAGCAAGTGAATAAGCTAAACTAAGTAAACCACCAAGAAATATTGATAATGATTCCAGATATATGCTGGATGACACTAATTATGTTAAACAATTCACACTGCCCATATAAGCAAAGAATTTTATGTACTTCCCAAAGAATCTCAGACGTGGAAGATGTTGATTTCTCAGGGATTTGAGCACGATATGGTCAACTAAAACACAAAAAATATGAATTTAACAAAGTAAGGTAACTAAGCATTTTACTTTAAATATTTCCTAGAGTGACTGCAAAAGTTCGGCATACTTTTACAGGACCTGGAAAACATTCTGAAACATTGCTAATGCAGGAAAAGGAAGCCCTTGGACTTTTTCATCATTTGTGCACTAGAAAATGAAACTTTCAATTTGAATCTTATTCTATTTGAATGATTTTAATCTGAGTATGTATGCCAAAATATGGGTTTACAGGTATTCCTAGTATATAACTCATCTCATGCACCACTCTGTACTAAAGTGGCTCTGATATTATTGTATGTTTGATAAGCTGGGTAGGTGGATATTGATGCTCCTAACATATTTTCATGAAAATAGGCTTTCTGAAACCACGTAATGACTTAACCAAAGTGCATGTGTTCATTTTTTCTCGAGAGTATCTTAAAATGAAAAAAACAAATGATATATGAACACCGTAATTGCATATCCATCTACAAAAAATTTAGCATCATTTTCTGAACTCCGGTATTAGATTTTGTGGAGACCAATATATAGAGTCTCAGCCAAAGCCAATACCCTAAATAAATACACAGTCGCCATGGGTCAAAGCCGCTAGAAGTAGAATTTCCTTCTAGAATTTAGAATGAGCGCACAAGGTGCACTCACACGCCAAATTCTGGATAATCATTCCATGCTCAAAGTTTTGATATAAAAAAACAAACAATTCGTATGATTAATAACCTAATTCTAAAATCTATTTAGTATTCATTGGTTTACAAGCTGTACATACACAATAATACCTAGTATGACAATTTTATAATGCTTCTAGGTGGGTTGCTCCTGTTTCCCTTCATGAAAGGAGAACGGGACTTGAGGTGTGCTTGGCTTGAAAGAAATGGTGGAAGTAGAGGACCGGCACCAACTCATTGCTCTAGTAAGGACAAGAGGGATGCTTCCTTACAGTCTAGAATTGCCTTCAATATGTTGGGAAAGTGTTTTAGTATGACAAGGGAGAGAGAATATTTCCAATCTAAGGTGGAATGCTCCCTGTTATATTGGTTCCTAACATATCAAACTTGGTTAAACTTGGTGATAGAGCAGCATGTCATCACAGTAAACAATCATAGCATAACAGAGAATCTTCACATTTTAACAACTGATTTATCTCACCTGCAATAGTGTTTGATTAAAGGGATTCAGACACTGAGTAAATAAATAAACTTGCATTCTTGTATTTTTTAAAATCTTTGTACAATCAGTAGATAGATATCAAATTTCAAAAATAAAATTAAAGTAATGCAAAATAAACAGATAGTTATTAAGTTTTATAAACTTAAACCAGAGAAAGCAATCTCTATTAATGTAGTTATTTCTTAGAAAATTCAGGTAAAGATCCAAAAATCTATCTTCCTAACAATTAGAAAAATAATAAAAATTAAAAAAATTAATGAATTTTAGGAAACAATTATTTTGTACTGTATAAAAAACCATTATAGGGTTGTAAACAAATAAAGAGGAAAGAAATGAAGAATGGAGTACGAGGATACCACAACATAGCAGAGCACAAAATAAAAGGAATGAATGAGTGGATGCATCATAACAAGGGAGTCATCATACTATTTATAACATGTTACTCACCATTTAGTGTAGCAGACCAAGTCAACAAAGATTTGAGTTGGATAACTCATGATTTTATTGGGCGAGAAACGTAGATTAATGTTTTTTTTTTTTATCGATGAAGGGCCGAAGCCAAGATTTTTATATATATAAATATAAACATAAATAAACAAAGTATATATCATCAGTTCAAGCCCACTATTGTAGGGCGTAATGTTCAGAATGAAATCATTTCAAATTTCAACAACAGTAATCGGCTGATACCGATATTTACTTCTAAAACTGACAATTTTGGTACTTCCTGTCACATAAACCATCTATAGATTTGAAGTTGAAAACCAATGGTCATATCTTGGCGCTTGCAGAGAATCGATGGCCCATATAACAATTGTCACATGATTGCATAGCTAGGAAAAGGGCTATGCGAACATGCGACACACCTCCGCGTCACCCTTCTACCCTGATCGCATAGCATGAAACTGGCTCATGCGAACATGCGACAAACTATCAGCACTTAATCTTTTTAAAGCCCTTGAAGACCCGGGCCCACCAACTGTTCAGACTTACATAGTTAGGAAATGCCAACAAATAGGGCAGACAGGGATAGCCATGAAAGCCAGTACCAATCACCGCCTACAAAAAGCTTCTCGAGTTCAAAAACCTACTCCACCAGGTACAAAACATCACTGCGAATGGTCACTGAGCCCCTTAGTTTAGTTGGTAATAAATGGGCCACCAAACCAGTTGAAAACCATTGCTAAAGCCATCAATTCTGGTACTTCCTGACGCAAAAATCCTTTGCAAATTTGGACTTGAAATGCAATGGTCATCCTCAGGGCGCCAACAGTCTATCAATGGTCAACATCTGAATTGAGATCTACTTTATATCACCACCGTTAGATCATCATGTTTCACGGGCTTGGGAACTTTAACTCCACAATGCCGACATTCCCTTAATGGTTGTTGCATGATTGCATAGTTTGAAAATGGCTTATGCAAACATGCGACACCCCATAAACCTTCACCACCGTTACCTGCCCTTGGCTATGGGACCCATGATGCATATCCATCTCAGCGCTTGCTAGTCAATTAGAAAAAGACATGTCGGTAAGACCTGACACACAGACCCACCTTTGCTTCCACAACAACATCTTTCAATAGTTGTCACATGATCGCATAGCCAGGAAAAGGGTTATGCAAACATGCGACACACCGTAGCCCTTTACCACTGTTAACTGCTACCGCATAAAGTTACCACAAAGGGCTTGTCGCATGATCGCATAACACAAAACTAGCTCATGAGAACATGCGACAAGCCCCCAGCACTCACCACAGACTTTAGTGCCCACTTCATCCATGAACTGGTGAGAACTTTGACTGGGCCCACATCCAAAAGATCGATGGTTATCACATCTTTGCGTAGACCTCCAAGACTCTAACAGAATATGCACCCACCATCAGATCATCCATGTTGTGACCCCACTGAAAAGTCTGGGTCCACTAATGTGTCAACATTCCCTTACCAGCTCAGCCAATCACAACCTGACACCTCGATGATGAATCATCATGTGGTCCCACTGCAGACAAACCAAGGGCAACTAATTGGACACTGGGCACATGATCGCATGAGGAGAGAATATTCCATGCGATCACATGCTAACTATCAATCAAAATCTCTAACACGAGCCTTGCTGACAACATTCCACCTCATAGTTTCCTTATCGGACAGTGGGCACTTACCTACACCGTAAAGAAGAATCAATGGACGGTGTGATTTCACAAAGCTCTGACAAATCCCTTGCACTTTAGCGACCACCATTGATGCTCTGACATGTCAGGACTGTCTAACTCATCCAGACACCAGGTCCCACCATTGAGATTTAGCAACAAAGGCCAACTCCCAATCGTTGGATAGACTTTCTTCTTTCCCTGGCCTAGCGACAACTAATATGATAAAGAATTGGGCCCCACACAATCACAGCAGTGCACATAGGAAGTGTTGATGTTAGAGATTTAACTGCGCAGAGGTGAATGATCGAAAACAACCAAGGTTTTCGACGCCAGAAGATAACTCATGACCAGATGCCGTCACTCTTTGATGTACAATATGTATCTGCTCCTCTTGTCCTAATCCAACTCCTCATTTAATGTTCTAAACTCCTACACATGCTATGCACTATGAGAGAAGATGCCCATCTTATCACCACAAGGAGCCATTTTGTCAACTTCTGAGGCAAAAATATATCAGGACCTGATTTGACCATTCTGATTTAGTGGTTAGATTCAATGAGATCTGTTGAAACTCCGCTGATGTCGGATAGAATTTTCAAATTTGTTCCTCTAGCTACTAGGTCAACCAACTCATCTGCTTCAGTGTTTCCTTCTCTAAAAGTATGGTTAATGGTTTTTGATTTGAAATTATCCATTAACTTTAAGATTACCTCTAAAATTGCCATAAGATGCTAATTTGGGGTTGATCTGACTTTGATTGCATTGATGGTAATTAGCGAGTCTCCCTCAATTTCAAGCTTTGACATCCCTACTTCCTGAGCTAGTATCAGTCTAGACAATAGTGCTTTAAATTCTACCATATTGTTGGTATCTTTGGGTAATGGTATGGCTTGTTTGGCAATCACATTCCCAGTTGTAGAGCGTATGATGCATCCCGCTCCTGAGGGTCCTGGGTTACCTTTAGAAGCTCCATCAAAATTTAATTTGTACCATCCAATTGGAGGGGGTTTCCAGACACATGCCTTCATTAGTTCTTGATTTCTTCTATATCCTCTGCCTATGGTGATTGGAGTTTTTAGTCCAAACCAATTTTTTGTCATCTGATCATCCCAACTGGTAAAGAATTTGTGTTGTGATGATTGATTTTGGATCCAGGAATTCATTACCTCAACTATGGCTGCCTCCAATTTGTTAATTATAGTTTCAAATTTCAAAAATTTATCTTGGAATAATCTTCTATTCCTTTCTTTCCAAATCTCCCAAATCAGAATTGATGGAGAGATCATCCATAGATTACTGAATAAACTTCCTCCCATGATTTGTGGCCATGATATCAAAAGCTAGAGTAAATTTTTTGGGAGGGTTGATGACCATCTTAATCTTGAATAAAGCCAGTACCAACAATCTTTAGCAAAGGGACAAGATAATAATAGATGATTTACGTCCTCTTCATTCTTAAAACACATAATGCATCTGGATGGACCCTGATACCCCATCTTAATAAATTTATCTGCAGTTAAAATTCTACCCTGGGATGCCACCCACATAAATAACCTAGCTTTTGGGAGTCCAACCTTGTTCCAACATAATTTTGCTAGGATCTCTTCTATTTTAGATGTGGAAGATTTGGCTATAAGATTGTAACCCTCTTTGATAGTGTAGGATCCTGATTTTGCCCCATTCCAAATGATTTCATCTTTTCCTTGTTTGAGAAGAAAGGGCCTATCCTTGATTAATTTTTTGAGCTTATCTACCTCTCTTGTATCTAATTGAAGTTATGAGAAGTCTTTCCATTCCCAAGAACCATCTATAGTAGCAGAGGATGAAGGGATGATATAGTCATTGAGATATGGTCCCCAGGATGAAGTACAAATATGACTGATCTGATTGGGGCCTAACTGTGAATTCATGGTTGGATGTCCACCCCAAGAGTATTCCTAGAATCTTGCTTCCTTTCCATCTTTGATATTCCAAGATATGTTATTGTTAATAATATGTCTTGACTTAGCTATGAAGTTCCATATTCTCGAGCCTTTTGGGAACTCTTTAATTCTGACTATATCTTCCTTAATAAAGTTGCCTAAATATTTAGCTCTAAGAATTCTAATCCATTTGAAATCCCGATTGTTCACTATTTTCCAATAAAGCTTTGCACCTAGAGCTTGGTTCTACCATAATTGATTTTTAATGCCAGTGCCACCAGAAGATTTCAGTTTACATATTTTATCCCATGAGATTAATGCAAATTTCCTCTTAGTATCTGTACCCTGCCAAAAGAATTTCCTAAGTTTCTTCACCATATCCATATATCCCTCTATGGTAAGTGAAAGGCAAGACATTAGGTATATTGGTATTGCTGATAATGTTGCTTTGATCATGACTAATCTCCTGGCCCAAGATAGCCATCTGGTTTTCCAATTATCCATCTTCCTGTCCATCTTTTCATTGAGAGGTTTCCAAACTGATGTTGTTCTGAGGGATTTGTCAATTAGGATGCCCAGGTATGGACATGGGAGAGAGCTTGATTTACATTCCAAAATTTTTACAATTTTCTGTTGGATTTTCTTTTTTGTGTGAAAGAAGAAGACCACTGATTTCTGTTTATTGACTAGTTGCCCTGAAGCTTGTCCATAGTGAACTAGTATCTTGGAAATCTGCTTAGCTTCCTGGATACTCCCTTGACCCATGAGAATAATGTCATCTACAAATTGTTGATGAGTAACTGGTCGAATGGATGAGGATATTGTAATGCCATTGATTAGGTTTTGATCCTGCATACTGATCATACTTCTCCCTAATGCCTCGACCATTATTATGTATAAAAATGGCGATAAAGGATCTCCTTGTCTAATGCCATTAGAGCCTTCAAAGAAGCCTTGTGGTGATCCATTCACAAAGACAAAGAATTTAGGAGTTGAAATACAATAAAATATCAAATTGATCCATGCTTTAGAAAACCCAAATCGCTCCATACATTTAATCAAGAATCTCCAATTGACCTTGTCATAGGCTTTCTTGATATCCAATTTTATAATCATGTTGGATTGCTTATTATGCTGGATAGAATGTATCGCTTCTTGGGCTATGATTATCCCATCTAGAATTGATCTACCTGGGACAAAACTAGTCTGTTCCTCCCCAATTAGTTTAACTAAGACCGTTTTTAGTCTGTTTGCTAGAGCTTTAGAGAGAATTTTGTAAATTGTGTTACAAAGAGCAATTGGTCTGAATTCATCCAAATTAATGACTTGTTCTTTTTTAGGTATTAACACTATGAAAGTATTGTTGATTTCAATTAGAAATCTACCTGAATCTCTTGCGGTCTCCAAGGAATCAGTGAGGTCTTTGCCCAAAATGCTCCAACAATGAAAGAAGAAGCTTGGAGGAAAGCCATCTGGTCCTGGAGCTTTGTCTGGAGCCATTTGGGAGATAGTATGCCATATTTCTTCTTTTTGAAAGGGTCTAGATAGCATTTGATTATCTGCATCAGTAATGATATTTGGGATGTTTTCCAATAACCCTTGTTGAGTCCTCAAGGGAGTTGAGATAGAACAATTGAGAAGCTGAGAGTGATATCTGGTAATTTCTTTGATGATCTCCTTCTGATCCTCCAATATAGAGCCAGCAACATCCTTGAGTTGGGAAATCCTATTAATGCCTCTCCTCTGTTTTGTACTTGAGTGAAAAAAAATTGTATTCTTGTCTCCTTCAGCTAGCCAAGACTCTCAAGATTTTTGTTTCCAGTATATTTCTTCTTTAGCTAGGATATCTTCCCAATCCCTTAAGAGAGATTTTTCTTCTAAGTAACTGTCATGGTCCAATCCTGATTGCATTATTTTTAGATTCAGATTCTCTAGTTTTTGTTCAATCTCCAATTTTGATGCAAAGATGTTGTTAAAATGAGTTCTATTCCATATGAGAAGGTTTTGCTTGATGTATTTCAGTTTGGAGACAAAGCAGATTAACTTAGAACCTTCAACTTTGAAATCCTTCCACCATTCATCTATGAGCTCCAAGAAATTCTCCTCTTTAAGCCACATATTTTCAAATTTAAAAGGACATCCCAAGGGTCTGTTGACCTCAAGAATGTTAAGCTGAATAGGGAAGTGATCAGATCCTGAAATTGGAGTGATAGAGGCTTTTAAGTCAAAAGGAAATTCTGTAAGGTCTCCTTTAAATAGAAAATGATCCAGTTTTTCTGAGATGTTGCATATGCCCATTCTTCGGTTTGACCATGTGAAGGAGCCATTTTGCAGCTCCACCTCCATAAGACTCTCTTTTTGTAACCAATCCTTGAAATCATTCTATGACTGAGAGGTTCTTAGAGATCCCCCTAATTTATCTGATGCATGAACTATAGCATTGAAATCACCCCCCACTATAAAGTTGTCCTTTGGCCATTGAGCAAAGCAATTAGAGATTTTTGTTCATAATTCTGCCTTCTTCTTGTGTGAGATGGGGCCATATACATTCACTGTATGAATATTTAAATTGGATTTGGTGCTAATTAGGTTCCCAGCTATCCAATTTGTTCCATGATCCATTGGAATGAAAGAAGAAAACCTGGGATTCCATAAGACCGAAAGGCCACCTAAGGATCCTATTGCATCTACACTATGAGCCTTCCAATCTCCTAAATTATTGGCAAAGATTTCCAATTGCTCTTTATCCATCTTTGTTTCCTGAAGTAAAACTAATTATGCTTTAGATGATATGATAGAGCATTTGACCAAATGTTGTTTGTTAGGGGCATTGAGGCCCCTAACATACCAGGAAATGATTCTCATTGCAACTTGGGAAGGAACTTCCCCTTCCCTACATTAATGTATGATGTTATTTTGGTTTGATTTGATTCCTCTCCAACTTCCTTCCTAAGTGATGCATTATATTTCCTTCCTTTCCCCTACTTTTTGATCTTTCCACAATCCATGTGACAATCTTGAATATATTGCACTAGTCCTAGGCTGTTGCGATTTGGTGAAAAATATTGTCGGTGATCTTCCTTTGATTTTGCTTGGGTGAGCACTGAGATGTCTATTAGTCTTTCTTCATCCTCAATGAAATCCTCATCTAGAAGCCTTTCCACATACATTAAATTCTGAGTATCCCCGGTTGGTTGATCTAATGTTATATCACCAAAAAGATCATAAACTGCCTAAAGTTTTGCGGAGACCTGTGTTTCCTCATACACTTGAGAAAGTACACCTCTGTCCGATTGTAGATTATTAATTCTGAGGTGATCCATATTTGCTTCTAATGGTTTGAGATTGATTAACCCTCCTTTGACTCTAAATGTGGATGAGGTTTTCTCCGTTTGAGGGGCTAGCAACTTAGTCATCTCTTTTTGTTCTTTGAGTCTCAGTCTGTAGGATGTTCTCCATCCTGAGTATGAAGAAGATGATGAATCAAGAGTTTGAAGGTTATCCCCTTGGAAGGTTGGTGAAGAAGATGATGTGGCTGAACTTTTTGTTTTGATCGAGGCTTTGAGGTCACATAACTTAATCTTAAGAATGTCATCTTCTTCTATTGCTTTTTCTGCATTTAAGTTTTCCTTTTCCAAATCAATTGAGGACATCAGCTTCTCCAATAGTATCTCCATTGGCTGCAGGGATCGGTCTGAAGATTCCTCCTCGCTCATTACTTGATCTGCTATTTCCTCTATCAAATCCAATTGGACTTTCGATACCCATTGAAGAATGATTTTCTGTAAAGTTAAAGGATTGAACCTGAAAGTCTTTAAGAAAATGGCCTTATGCAAGGGAAAAAGTGGAGATGATTCGGGAAAACATGGAAAACCTAGAATCAAGGGAGAAATATGAGGGAGCGCTGGGTCCTGAAGACTCTTGAATGAAAGAGTATCCTGGCAACTATTGGAAGCCTTGTCTAGGTAAGTTATTGCAAGACCAGGATGATGGGATTGTTTTACAAACCTATGCATGACCCAACCTAACACTTGGATAAAAGACTCCAGGACCATTGACTCTTCCCAGCTTGAATGGCCTCCTTGAACATTGTGGTTCCGCACCTGTTCTGAAACTTCTATAACTTCTAAATGTAAATCTCCGGCCATCTCCATTTCTTGATGAGAAAATGAGAGATTAGTATAAGCTTCTTGATCTCTTGTCAAACCTGAATGGAGCTCCCTGATTATTTTATCCACCTCCATCTCCTGGTGTCTTTTCTCAAATATGGGAAGATTCTCAACCCCTTGGGTAATGAGTTGAACCCAGTTGCCTTGTTTTGAAATAATTTTAATTAAAGCAGGGAATTCCTATTCTAGACTTGCAAGAAAACATATCTTTAGAGAAGCAAAAGAGCAGTCTATGTGATGGTCGAGATAAATTCCTATTTTATTAGCCAGGATATAAATAATCTCTTCTCCTCTGTATTCCATAGGTAAGTTTTGTAGTGTGATCCATTTGGGTATGAACCTGATGACATTATCCTTTCTGTTGAAGTTGGGCATCTAGTATTGCATATGTAGACCCTGCGATTTGTAGAACCATTTTTTGTTTCGGAAAACCTTGTCTCGAGACAATTTATCCTCAAAAATGACTAGAAAATATCCTAGTTCATTATCTAAAGAGTAAATCTGGATAGAATTCGACTAGTTTGTAGATACCCAACTGTGGAATACACCATATTCCATGTTGATTTCCCAAAATTTGCAGATGATTGCGAATTTGAAGAGGTATGCCTTCCTCTCAGCTAGCATTTCCTCTGGAAAGGTGATCGAAAGAGTTTGGTCCCTTGTTGATAATGGCTTCTCCATTGTAGTATGTAAAGAATCTACCTTATTGCCTTCCCCATCCTGGTCCAATGGAGCTTTGTTGAATCCCTTTCAAGTGTCTTCCTTGTGAATTGGTCTCCAAATCTAAAACTATTTTTTAGAAGCTCCCCAACTCTAGGGATTCCGGTTTAGGTTCCCTAACAAGGCAAGTCTTCTTCTATGAATCTTCCAATAAGTGTCCATCCAAGCTTTTTTTGGTAGAGGAGGATTGATTAGAATGCCCCTTGAAGATGTTGGGAATATGGGTATTAAGTTGGGATTCAGAGTATTGTCTCTCCCTGATGTAGGGTTGAACCCATTTTTTGAAAACTTAAAGAAAGACCGATTATTCACTATGGCGCGAAACTGAGGAATTTTATTATGTGATCCCCTATGCAGATGGAACTCTATTTTATTATGTTGGAATGGTTGAGTTCTGATGTATTGACGAGAGTGATGTACCTGGGATATTCCCTGCTTGTCATGGTCTGCATTCCAATTCTTCTCTCGGATGTGAGGCCATCGACTTCTCTGGTCTGTTTCCTTGTTCCTTTCTAAGGGCCATTTCCCCTTCCATCTCTGGTATCTTTTCTCCTCATGGAAACCGTTAGTGTATTTGCGGAAGCTTGCAATGGTCACCATCCTTGCATTTATATTTTATTACTTTTGATCTTTACTCCATTTTTTCACTGAAGCAGGTTACTTCTGGGATTCATAAGATTATTCTTAGAAATAATGGACTGACAACCTTATGCATGATTGAAAACTTAATCACTCTACAAGGACTTGATCTATTGTATAACATTCATTATTTTATTTTTTTCTATCTTTTGTTGTTCAAAGCCATTGTATAAGTCTTTTATATTTATTATTAGATGCTTTATCTATTTTTTTCCCCATTTTTTACCTGTTATTTCTTTTATTTATAATTTTTGTATTCTCTTAATTAATACAAACTATGATTTTTTTAAATTATTTTAAAAATTTGAAAGATGATTTTTTATTTTTTATTCTAAAAAGTTAAGGATATTTTGTTAATTTTTATTTAAATTAAAAAGTTTTTTACAATATTTATTTTAAATATATTAAATTTTCAAGTTTAAATCTAATGAAATTAGTAAAAGATGATTTTTTATTTTTTATTTTAAATATTTGAAGATATTATCATTGTTAATTTTAATTTTTTGTATTTCTTTAATTAATATAAGATGATTATTTATTTATTATTTTAAAAATTTGAAGATATTATTTTTCCTAATTTATGTTTAAATTAGAAGAGTTTTTTTACAATATTTTATTTTAAATGTATTAAATTTTTAATTTTAAAGATTGACACACAAACTACGCTCATTACTGATTTTGCCTACTTCTAAAAAGTAGTCATTTAGTAGTGAAATTGGGTGTTTTATGTTCATTTCTACATCCGTAAAGGCTTCATCTTTCGATGATAAATATTATACGGCATCAACAAGTAATTAATGAACACCACTTGTATTATTAACTTTTTATGGATTATCATAACTACCTCTTATATCATCCACCATTTTCACTTTTATCAAGTAAAACTGAAATTGTTGATGGTATTGAAAAATCAATTTACAATATATAGTGTAAGGGTTTCCCACACACTTTTGCTCATCACAATTCAGTCTTCATGCAACATAGAATTTTAATGTAAGCATTATAATATAATGTATTTTTATATATAATTATTATATTAAATAATTATAGGGCTCCTCATTTTATTTAACACTTTCTATTATTTGACAAGTAGGAGATATTTTCCATCGAAAGTCAAATTATGACATTTCTATCAGGATTCAACTGTGTTTTTTTAGTCAAATACATTAACCCATGTTTCATGAGTAATTGTTCACAACAACCCATCTCTCATCAAAATGAATGGAGCACTTAGCAATAATTGCATCTAGGTGATGCTCACAAAGGTGAAGCACGTGAACTTCTAGAGAGGTCACCTATCCTTGTACTACTCCATCTTAAGCATGCTTAACTATGAAGTTTACTCCATGGATAAGCACACTTTTCTTGCAACCCTATTTGAAAAATCTTTATCAAGTATTGTGCATTGTGAACCATTCATTAAAAATCCCCTTGGGCTCACCAATTAATAGATAAGAGATCATTTCCACAATAAGTCAAATTATGATATTTCTATCAATATTTAACTGTATAATTTCTTTAGTCACTCATTGACCCATGTTTTATAACTAGTGGTTTATAAGAACAAATCTCTCATGAGAATGAATGTAACACTTAGAACCCATTGCATCTAGGCGATGCTCAATAGGATTTGTAATGATTGCTTCATAAGGAAAACCACTTCTTGAATGTTTTGCAAATGAAGTTGCAAGAAAAGTGGGCTTAACCATGGAGGCAACTTTGTAGTTAAGTGCACTTGAGTTGGAGTAGTACTAGGATGGGTAACCTCCTAGGAAGTTCCCATGCTTCACATCTATGACCAACACCTAGATGCAATGGGTGCTAAGTGTTCCATTCATTCTCATGAGAGATGGGTTCTTGTGAACCATTACTCATCAAACATGGGTCAATGAGATTGACTCAAAACACTACATAGTTGATTCATAATAGCAATATCATAATTTGACTTACTATGGATAATATCTCCTACTTATTGATTAGTGAGAACAAGGGGATTTCTAGTGAATGATTCATAAGGGAAAACACTTGCTGAAGGTTTTTCAAGTGGGGTTCAAGTAGAGTGGTATTAACCATGGAGGAAACTCTATAGTTGAGCATGCTCAAGCTACAGTAGTACTGTAATGGGTGACCTCTCAGGAATTCCCAATGCTTAACCTCTATAGGCATCACCTTGATGTAATGAGTGCTACATTTTCCATTCATTCTCATGAGGGATGGGTTCTTGTGTACCACTACTCATGAAACATGGGTCAATGAGTTTGAATTAAAAAACTACCTAGTTGAATCCTAATAGAAATATCATAATTTGGCTTGTTGTGGAAATTTTTTCATACTTATCAATTGGTGAGCTTAATGATATTTCTAATGAATGGTTAATAAGGTGCAACATTTTCTAGTGGGCTTGCAAGTAGAGTGGGCTTATCCAGGGAGGAAACTCTATAGTTAAGTGCACTCAAGTTTGAGTAGTATTGGGATGGGTGACCTCCTAGGAAGTCCTAGTGCTTCACCTCTATGAGAATCACATAGATTTAATGAGTGCTATGTGTTGTATTAATTCTCATGAGAGATAGGTTCTTGTGAACCACTATTCATGAAACATTAGTCAATGATTTTCATTAAAAAACTTATATAGTTGAATACTAATAGCAATATTATAATCTGACTTGTTGAAAATACCACCTACTTATCAATTGGTGAGCTCAAGGAGCTTTCTAATGAATGGTTCATAGGACACAACACTTGCTAAATTTTTTTCAAATGGGTTTGCAAGTAGAGTGGGATTAACCATGGAAGAAAATTTGTGGTTAAGTGGATGCTTGAGCTAGAATAGTATTGGGATGGGTGA
The DNA here is from genome assembly GCA_027943335.1 of Chamaecyparis obtusa. NCBI lineage: Eukaryota > Viridiplantae > Streptophyta > Pinopsida > Cupressales > Cupressaceae > Chamaecyparis > Chamaecyparis obtusa. Next base: position 1,101,464 of record BSBK01008211.1, on the reverse strand, counting down.
CCTCCTGAGAGGTCCCAACACTTCACCTCTGTGAGCATTACCTATATGTAATGAGTGCTAAGTGTTCCATTCATTATCATGAGGCATCCGTTCTTGTGAACCACTACTCATAAAACATGGGTCAATCAGTTTGACTAAAATACTACACACTTGAATCTTGATAGCAATATCATAATTTCCTATCCTTACTGAATAAAATTTTGTGAATGGAGGTATTTAATGAGAAAAAAACATGATTGCAAGGAAAATGATGTTTTTCATTCTGTAGATATTTGCAGCATTTTTTTATATGGAAAAATCACATCTCATATTGTCTTATCATTACATGCACAATAAGTGTGAAACTGCTAGTTTAAATAATATTTAAACATATACCAATTAATTAACCTTCAAGTTGGCTATACATGATTCAACTAGTAGTCAACTTCAAAGGTTCTTGACATGTTTCCATTAGAAATACTTCAATATTTCACTTATATAGATTAGCCAAAATATTATAGATATTGATACCAACTAGAATCCACATGTTACATATAGTATTTAGCCTTATCCCAAAACAATAGGACCAAAATCAACCAACTGATAATATATGGATATCCTAATGACCTATTTTAGTCTAGAGGACTAGAGAAACTAGCAATTTGAACTTCTAAACCATTCGTCTTTGTGAATGAAGATCTAAAATATGTGTAAGACTGATTATAGAAGTTTTAAGTACAATAAAGTGTATTGTGCAAAGTACACACCCTCATTTGTATTTGGAGAATAACATGGAACAACACAAGATCAATATAATTATAGACATTTTGGAGCAATAGTAGGATAAGTCAACATAGGTATGTTGACATCAATGAAAATTGGTATAGCATATGCACAATATTCTCCTTCAAAAAATAATTAATGAAAAAATTCTAATACTTTAATACTTTCGATGACCCATTTACTAGTGTTGAATTTGATATGTTGGATGAGGTTCTTGATTACTTCATCTCTATTAAGTCTTCCTCTATGCCTGATAAATTATCCTTGTGCCAAAAATTGATCAATATGATACATGTGAATGGTTATAAACATGAAATTGAAAAACCTAAAGTAGTTTTAAATCTTCATCAAGATGTTCCTCAACCTAAAAAAAAACCACATGATTTTTGTTAAATGTGGTAACAATATTGGAATTCCCCACACACCTAACAAACCTATGATAGTGTTTATTGGATGAACAAAAAGTCATTTAGCTTTTGCAAAAGAATTTACCCAAGAAAATTACAATGTCATTCCTCCAATATACAATACAAGAAATAATAGACAACCTAACACTATTCCTTTTCATCTTCCACCTTCTCAATGTGTTCTTCCTACTAGACCTCATCTTACTCAAAATCTTGGAAAGGAATATGATCTCATTGAACAAATTTATGCTACTCTGGCTAAGACATCTCTTTGGGAATTAATTTAGAATTCAGCCACATTGGATGAAATGTTACAATAATCTTTAAGAAAGATGAGAATACCAAATCATGTGATACCTAATGAGATGACTTCTTTATTATAATGTATATAAACAACTAAAGGCAGCATTGTGTTATCTCAAAATAATTTGCCTCCCTTAGAAATTCCAAATGAATATGGTCCTCTCATGATTTTGGTCCTTATTAATAAACATTAGATATTATAAAAAGTTAAGTAGACAATGGATCTAACCTAAATATTTGTATCATTGATGTTTAGCATAAAATTAGAGTGGATACTTATCTCATTCAACCTAAATACATATGTATTCATGCCTTTAACAGTTTTACTAGATTAATCGATAGGTACTATAATTTTACCTATTAAGGTAGGTCCTACTATTTTACCTATTTGTATCTATGTCAATGCCCAATACTCTCCGTATATCCTTCTCTTAGGTAGACCTTTGATCCATGCTATGTAGGTTGTCCCTTCAACTCTTCAAATCAAAATGAAGTACATTCATGAAATATTAGATGCATAGTTTAGAGGCCAACAAAAATTTATAATTTTGTTTTAAAGTGGAACAAGGATCTTAGTATTCTTTACATTCTTCTATCCCTTCACTAATTCATGAAGAAATACCATCTTTTGGACCAAAGATAACCATTTACTTGAAATTTTCCTAGAAGAAGATTGAGGGTCTCTAGATTTTAAACCTTCTTTCATAGAAGAATATAAGATCTCTTCAATATATAATAAGAAAAGGAAGATGATATTTTCAAACCTGTAAATAATTCATCTCTTTTGGCTAAACTAAATAAAAACTTTTTGGTTGCTTCAAATTCAAGAAATTCTTAAGATATTCCTTCTACTTCATCTATATTCGACATTCAGACCTATGAGGTTCACCTATCTCTTTCTAAAATGACTTTCCTATATGGTCCCAATTTTCACTTCTTAACTAAGACTAGATATAATGGAAATAATTATAGTACAAAGGAAAAAGGGATTAAAGTTTCTATTGAAAATAACTTACGTGAAATTTTTTTTGGACATTGATATAATCCTTAAAAACTCACTGTATTAAAGAATCTTGAAAACCATCTCTCAAAGTAAATGTCCTATTCTCTTCTAAATATATTTCTCTTGGTAATCCTCATCTCATGCTTGTTTATCATAAGATTTTTAGATGTTTAGCAAGCCCCCTGCAATCAAGAGGAAGAGGAATCTTGGAATAAAGGAATCAAACTTTGACCCTACAACAAGGGAAATATTTTATAAAGAATAGAGTTTACAAATTAAAGAAGAGGTGATGACCTAGGACAACAACCTCTCACATAAAAGGATATCCATAGCTAAAACCTCAGTCAATATAATGAAATAATGTTGCAAAATAAACAAATGCCACTAAGCCAGGGAAAGTAGATCCCTAGACAAAGAGAAATAAGGAAAAACTTAGAAAGATGATATTTTTTGATGATACATTGAGCCCCCACTTTAGAAAGAGTATGGAATCAATGCAAACTCTTGGTAAAGGAGAAGAAAGATCCTAGTGGATTCACAATGAGATAGAATATCACTTAGTTGAGGACATGAGCCCCCAAGCCAAGGATTCTAAATCCAAATACACACATGAGGGTGCAAAAACAAAGAGAAAACAAAGACAAAGCTAAAAGACACAAAAAGAGGGGTTAGTACAAAAACAAACCCAAATCAACCAACAAAGGAAACCTTTCTAAGAAATGCTTCCTATACCAATATCATATTTGGAAAGCTATCATAATAGGATAAATGATTACATAAGAAAGACAAGAGAAATGCAATAAATAACATCGCTTCATGATCTAATCCTACTAGCATGAAAGAAAAAAGATGGAGAAGAGAGAGTGATTACCTCACCTAGTAAGATGCCTACCTTATTGTGAATCACCAAGGAGGGAGAGCCCAATAGGTAGCAAAACTTGATAGTTCACTGAAAGACTATGCCTTGTAGTTTTAATGTGTCTTCTGACGGATTTTGGAATACCCATAGATCCACATTCTTGTATCACTATGGAATATAAAATGCATGTCTCTTCAAGATTTAGCAACTTATGTGCATTACCTTCGGAGGATTTAGCATATTTAAAATTGAAAAATGTGTGTCTCTTCAAGATTTAGCAACTTATGTGCATTACCATCTGAGGATTTAGCATATTGAAATTGAAAATGTGTGTCTCGTCAGGATTTAGCAACTTATGTGCATTACCTTTGGAGGATTTAGCATATTGAAATTGAAAATGCATGTCTCTTTAGGATTTAGCAACTTATGTGTGTTACCTTTCGAGGATTTAGCATATTACAAAATGTAAACTATAGCATAAGGGAGACCCTATATATGCCCCCCTCCTTATCATGGTTGTCTACTAGACATGATAAGGAAGAGAAGGAAGATACCTACTTCACAAAGTAAGGAGATATCTTGTTTAACAAAAATGTACACTATATTATTAGCGAAGGGTATTGACCCTTACATCCAAGAGCATAGATAATTGTGAAAAGGATATGTCACTTATAGAAAAAATGATCCTCAAAGAGAAAGAGATCTTATCAACAAGACCCCCACAGTAGAGGAGTTCTTTAGATAAAATATCATCTTTTAAAGAGAAACAAAGAGTGACCTAAAGAATCAATTATCAAGCCCCCTGGAATCAAGAGGAAGAGGAATCTTGGAACAAAGGAATTAAACTCTGACCCTACAACAAGGGAAAGAGTTTATAAACAACATAATTTTCAAATTAAAGAAGAGGTGATGACCTAGGACAACAACCTCTGACATAAAATGATATCCATATCTAAAACCTCAGTCAGTATAATGAAATAATTTTGTAGAATAAACAAATGTCACTAAGCTAGGGAAAGTAGATCCCTAGACAAAGAGAAAGAAGGAAAAACCTTGCCCCCTAGGGATGAAATCAAGGGATACCTTTGCAAAAAGAATATCTTTAGAAAAGATATCTTGAATAATAAAAGAGAACTATGGATGATTATGAACATAATACAGAACCATAGGGATAGAACATAGAAAGGATAACCAATTAAGCTCAAAACAAGATACATGCTAAGAGCATAATGGATCTTAGAGAACTGGAAGAAATACCTCTTTCCCCCCAGTAAAAAGACAAGAGGAGAAAAGATGTACATTATGGAAGAGTCAAGGGTGCATACCCCTTATCAAAATCATGAAGGAACTATAGAACCACACAAGAGTGGGATATAATTCCTAAAGCAGCTCTTTCTTGAACATATAACTTGAAATGCACATAATCAGCAAGTAAATGTGTATTACTATAGTGAAAAGGACATTTATACTTAGAGAGGGAATCTTTCAGCATAGGTTTAAATATTTCTTTCTTATAATTCATTAGCTGAACATACACCTTTTTAGCCACATATTGAGGAGTATTAAGGTAATTAAGGTAGGTGTTGGAAGAACATGAAGAGGTAGGCAACGATCAAAATCAACCACCTTAAATTGAGATAGGGGGAAGCCAAGTCCACACATATCATGTTTAGGGGATATATGAAATAGATACTTAATACCATGTTCATTAAGCCCTAAGCCCTTATAACCTTGTTTAGCCATCATATTGTATCCTATAGTGTACATATCTTGTAAAGCTTCTGCAGGAGGTGATTGTTTATTTTGATCATGAGAAAAGGTTTTATAAGGTGGAATGATAGGTTTAGAATAAGCTTATTTTATCTTCCCTTTAATATCATCATGGATTGGATAAGAAGGGGAAGGTAAATCCAAGAATTCTTGCACATCTACATCATGAACCATAGTTTGAGCCTCATCATAAGTTGATGCAGTCCAAGGGATGGTGGATCCAATTAAGGATAGTCCAAACCTTGCAGCCAACAACCAATACAATGGAATACTCAACAACACAACAACAAATAATTGTTTAACTTCTAATTTTCATTAACATGCCCGACCATAAGGCCTTCCAGGTTAGGGCCAATTACAATCAGAAACAATTCTGCAAGATCACATAGATCCAATAAAATCTTAGCTAGTTCAGCTCTGAAACAATCAGCAACTGATGGAAACCCTAAGGCAGATCTAAACTTGAGCTCGCAAGCCTCCAAGAAATCACCTTGTCTCCAAGTGTGCAAACCACTAGCTCTGCAACTATAGACTATCAGATAACAATCTGATCTGCAAGATCATGCAAGATCTTTTCCATAACTTCACCAACTCCAGCTTTCAAAACCTCAGATTTGATTTGCTAATTTTTCACAATCATGAACTTCAACTGATCTCTTGATGATGCTAAACATCTACCCAAACATCCTTTAAATACTAATCATCATCCATACATCAGCTAGATGAAACCATTAACTCCCCCCAACAATTATTAAATGCAATACAAGTTGGCACCAAAATAGCCTTACAAAAATTTAATCCATCATGCTGGCCTATAACAATAGCTACCAACAATAAATGCACCAAGTCAGCCCAATAAATCACACAGAAGTCCAGTCGGTAAACTAGGACTACCAAGCAATAGTGAAATAACTGATAATGCCAGGCATCGCCGAGTACTAGTGTCAACTGAGCACTGCAGGGATCATTGAGAAACACTTTCCCCAAGCACCAGAGATTACTGAGTTCCTTCAGTGACCAAGCTTCCTTCAATGACTGAGACCATCGGTCAAGGCTACAACCGAGTAACACCAGCCAAAATACAAACACCCATGAAGTTTCACCGAGGACAAAGAATTCCCCTTCCTCAACCTTGGATGCCCTTGCATCAGACACTCTAGGTTCCAAAAGATGTTCATATGTGAGAAGAACATATTCTGGGATTCAACACATAAACCCTAAACTGGTTCTTCACATATAGGTCCTCCACCTTTTCAGCTTGCATACTCTTCCACTTCAGCTTTCTCTGCCTCTTCAAATCTTTCCTTGATAACACATAGGTTAGTTCTCCATAGTGATCATTCATTTTCTCTAGATCCACAAACTCAACTCGGCTACCAATACTCAATCTTCTCCTACCGAGCATTGTATCTAGCAAAGGCATCAGGGAAAACTTCTTGTCATCCTTCTCAATAATAAACACATTTCAGACATAGTCATACATAGCTCTGCAATCATATTTCCAAGGTCTAGTGAGCAATATATCACAACTATTCATCTTCACAATGTCACATAGGACAAGATCCTTGTACTGGCCAATATGAACATCAATAAAGCACTATTCTCTTACTTCTAGAGCATGAACATCTTGTAACCAGCCAATCCTATAAGGACAAGGATGCTTCATTCTATTCAACCCAAGTTTCTGAACCATGTCCTCAACAACAAGGTTATTAGTACTACCACTATCAACAATGATATCATAGAGTTTACCTCCAGAATTGCATCGGGTCCTAAACAAGTTACTCCTCTGACAAGGTTCCTCCTTTGTACCAAGAAATGTTTTCTGAAGCGGCAAATTCTCATATTCAAGTTCATTCTCATTCACCATAGCAGTTCATTAGTCACCAAGCTTCTTTTGTGTACACTCAAAAGAACAGTGTCCTTCCTCTCCACACTTATACCAAGTACCTTTAAAGATAACTCTACATGTCTTCTTGTTCAGTTCTATAGGTTTCTATTCATCTTCTGCGTCAGTCAGTTTATCCTTCACTGAGTGATCAATCTTTTCCTTCCCTTGGGGATTACTATGTTGTTTCCTCTTCAACTTATCTTTTGCCTTCAGAGCATACTAATAAGCATCTTCAACATAATCAATCTTCAGCATACCAAGGTCATCTTGAATATTGAATCTCAAACTATTCACATACCAAGCTACCTTTTCATTACCAAGCTCTCGGTGTCCAGACTGAATAGTAATTTTGTAGAACTCCTTAGTATAATCTTCAATAGACAGATCCTTCTATTTCAGATTTTGCAACTTCTTAAACAATTCAAGCTCATATTCATAAGGTATGAACTTAGCTTTCATTTTTGTCACCATCAACCTCCACCGATTGATCTTCATTTCACCTTCATCTTCTCTATCTCTTTGTACTTCTTTCCACCAAAGAGCAGCATGTCCTTTCAACTTTGTCTGTGCTAATCTCACCGGAAGAGGATATTCAATTTCTTCTAGCTCAAAGAAACCTTCAAGCTCACCAATCGAATCAATCAGATTCTCGGGCTTCAAAGTACCAGAGAAAGTGGAAACTTCCATTCTATAACTACTACTTAACCGAGCTCCAGATCTAGGCAACTAAGCAGTTTTATCTTCACTAGATCTATCCCTTCGGTCATCACCACCAGATACAGCAAGTTCAAAGTCTTCAATAGCTTCCTCATATCCATCTTCAGTACCAACATTCCAAGGTAGGCTATGTGCAAGATCATGGTATGCCAAAAAGTGGCGATGTGAAAAAAATCCTCTTTTCACTCATCCAAAAATGCGCTAAAAAGCATGTTGACTTTTTAGTAGGCCTGGGTGTCAGTACACATGGCCAAACCAAAAGCCAATGCACAAGCCTGATCAGATATTAGAATTGAAATTAGATATCAGATTTAAAATCAGATATTGGATTTGAAATCAGATATCATATTTTCAAATCGGATATCAGATTTTTGCTACCAAAATTTTGCTTTCCATTTACAATTTCAACATTTGCTATTTCAAACTATTTCATTCCATGTTATTTTCAATTTTTTTTTTAGTTTTTAATTATTGTTATAGATATCATTTTTTATAATATTAATGTTTTATATTAAGATTATTATTAAAATTATAATAATGATACCTATGAGATCTCTAATACAGAGGCACTAAGCACTAATGCATGCATCTTAAAAATTCATCCAAAACTGTCCTGTCACTACCCTCTACATAGACCCGTACTCTGTCATGAATAACTTTTGAATAAAAAAATATATGAAAAATCCCTCTAGTGAGGATGGGCATAATTAGGTTCTCTAAACTATACTCCAAGATGAGTAAGATCCAACAGTTGAGTTGGGAGATATGATCCACGCAATAGCACCCAATTTTTTGTGATAAAAAACCAAGACTGGTCTGCATAGACCCGTACTCTTGCATGAATAACTTTTTAATAAAACAATATATGAAAAATCCCTCTAGTGAGGATGGGAATAATTAGGTTCTCTAAAACATACTCCAAGATGAGAAAGATCCAACCGTTGGGAGATATGATCCACGCAACAGCACCCAATTTTCTGTGATAAAAAACCAAGACTAGACTTGCAAAAAATCTGAACTTTATTTACATCTCAGAGAATAATTCGTACATTTAAGTATCCTATCCACAAAAAATAGACTCTACTATCATTTAATGACTTGATTCCTCTTCCACTCAAACCATTTCTTGGTAATTACATTCGAAGAGGAATACCAAAAGACTCCTATGCATGTGTTTCCCACTAAAAGACAATGTAATCGTTATGTTTGAAAATGTAAATCTTTCAACTATGAAAATAACTCAAAACTAATTAAAACTTATAAAATATAACATTCCTAATGACTTCCAACATCTTGGAGACCTATTCTAAACACTTATAACATCTTAGTAACCCCTAAACAATCCTTGACACTCTTGGACACTATTGGTCCACTTACAATGCATATTAGTCCTTTATGACTATTACAATCACATGCTATTTAGAAAACTATTATAGGATTTAGAACTTTGTAGTTGATATTCTTTGATGTACTTGGTATCTTGATGGTTTGTCCTCTCTCTCTCTCTCTCTAGGGTTGTAAGGTGTCATAATGGTTTGTAGGATAGGAATCCTTAAGACACCTTAAGACCCCTAAGATGTACTCGTAGGCTTTCTAATGGGTCGTAAGGTGTCATAAAGGGTTGTAGGACCCATTGATGGGTCCAACGACCCCTTAAGACACCTTACAACCCCTAAGATCTACTCTTAGGCTTCCTAATGGGTTGTAAGGTGTCATAAGGGTTTCTAGGAAATGCATGCTATGACCCCTTAAGACACCTTGCGATCCCTATGATGTACATTTAGGCTTTCTAATGGGTCATAAGGTGTCATAAGGGGTTGTAGGATCATTAATGAGTCCTAAGACCCCTTAAGAAATATTATGACCCCTAAGATGTACTCTTAGGCTTTCTAATAGGTCATAAGGTGTCATAAGGCATCGTAGGATCCCTTAAGAGACCTTATGACCCCTAAGCTGTGCTCTTACACTTCCTAATGGTTTGTAAGGTGCCATAAGGGGTCGTAGGAGCCATTAATTTGTCTTAAGACACCTCACAACCCCTAAGATGTACTCTTAGGCTTCCTAATGTGTCGTAAGGTGTCATAAGGGGTTGTAGGACACATTAATGGGTCTTAGGACCCATTAATGGGTCTTAGGAAACATTAATGGGTTGTAGAACCCATTAAGACACCTTACAACCCATTAGAAACCATAAGAATATATCTTAGGGTTCCAAGTACACATTAATGGGTCTAAAAGGGTCATAGGACATATTATTGTGTCTTGAGACACCATAAGACCCCTTACAACCCCTAAGATGTAGTCCTAGGATTTCTAATGGGTTGTAATGTGTCCTAAGGCATCGTAGGACCTATTAATAGGTTGTAAGACCCCTTAAGACACCTTACAACCCCTAAAATGTATGCTTAGGGTTCCTAATGGGTTGTAAGGTATCATAAGGGGTCGTAGGACCCATTAATAGGTCCTAGGACCCCTTAAGACACCTTATGAACCCCAAGATGTACTATTAGGATTCCTAATGGGTTGTAAGGTGTCATAAGGGTCATAGGACCCATTAATGGGTCCTTAGACCCCTTGTAACACCTTACAACCCCTAAGATGTACTCTTTGGCTTCCTAATGGGTTGTAAGGTGTCATAACGGGTCATAGGACCCATTAATGATCCTTTGATCCCTTAAGACACCTTAAGACCCCTAAGATGTACTCTTAGGCTTCCTAAGGGGTTGTAAGGGTTCATAAGGAGTTTTAAGAGTCATTAATGGGTTATACAACCCCTTAAGACACCTTATGACCCATAAGATGTACTCTTAGGCTTCCTAATGGGTTGTAAGGTATCATAAGCAATTTTAGGACCTATTAATAGGTTTTAAGACACCTTACAACCCCTTACGAACCCTAAGAATACATCTTAGGGTTCCTAGTATACATTAATTGGTCTCAAGGGCTCATAGAATATATTACTATGTCTTAGGAGCCATTAATGGATTCTAGGACCCCTTAAGACACCTTATGACCCCTAAGATGCACTCTTAGGATTTCTAATGGGTCGTAAGGTGTCATAAGGGGTTGTAGGACCCATTAAGAAACCTTAGGACCCCTTAGGAACCATAAGAATACATCTTAGGGTTCCTAGTACACATTAATGGTTCTCAAGCTATCATAGGCCATATTACTATGTCTTACGACACCATAAGACCCCTTACAACCCCTAAGATGTACTCTTAGGCTTCTTAATGGGTTGTAAGGTGTCATAAGGGTTTCTAGGAGCCATTAATGGATGCTAGGACCCCTTAAGGCACCTTACGATCCCTATGATGTACATTTAGGATTTTTGATGGGTCGTAAGGTGTCATAAGGGGTTGTAGGATGATTAATGGGTCCTAAGACCCCTTAAGAAATATTACAACCCCTAAGATGTACTCTTAGGCTTTCTAATAGGTCATAAGGTGTCATAAGGGGTCGTAGGATCCCTTAAGAGACCTTATGACCCCTAAGTTGTACTCTTACACTTCCTAATGGTTCATAAGGTGTCATAAAAGGTTGTAGGAGCTATTAATTGGTCCTAAAACACCTCACAACCCCTAAGATGTACTCTTAGGCTTCCTAATGTGTTGTAAGGTGTCATAAGGGGTCGTAGGACACATTAATGGGTCTTAGGACCTGTTAAAACACCTTATGACCCCTCTCTCTCTCTCTCTCTCTCTCCCCTACTCTCTCATCTTCCCTCTCTCTCTTTCTCTCTCTATCTCTCTCTCTCTCTCTCTATATATATATATATATATATATATTGAATAGATGTAAAATGGAATCACCTCTATTTAATGTAATGTATGGGGGAAATATGAGATCCACTTTTAAATCCAAATTCCCAAGGGAAAGATCCAATTTGATCAACCAAAATGTTAATGCACAATCTAATCAATCTATGGAGAATATGGAAAAGGAAGAAATCCTTATATTTCCCTATAAAGGAACTATGCTTGAAATCTAAAATAATTGAAATACAAGTACTAACCTCAAGAGAGGGAAAATCTAGAAAATGCCAATTTCTAATGTATGTGTGTACTTTCAGGCAATTCTACAACCTATTTCGGACTGGAAATGCTAAGACGAAGAAAACCCATAAATATTTTATCTTTCCGATGATAGGTAGTCTTTGACCTTTAGAAAATTTCAAAGGCTACATTCTTTATTTGAAATTTGATTCTAAATTTGTTTGCAAATCTTGAAAGTTCACCGAAAAGGGTATCCAAATCTGATCTCAAATCCAAAATTTCACACCTATACCTGCAAGAAAAAGGGAATTTTTTTTTGTATGGGGGGTTTGCCTTGGTCAAACCCCAATTTAGGAATTAACCTTGAAATTGAATTAAAATATAATATGCATAAACAAAGCAATTGAAACAATTCACCTCACTTATGTTGAAGTCCTTGTAGAGGATTTGAATCCTCAAATCCACAAGTAGGAATGCTTCAATGGATGTAGAATGAATGTAGGATGTCTCAAATCAATGGCATTTGATCTTCAACACCAATCTTGAATAGATCTTTGCATATGAGGAGGCTTGGATGAATGCAGAAGAATGGATCTTCAAGGAGGCTCCAAAGAGATTCAATCCTTCAATGGCTAACAATGGATCTCCTTGATGGATGAGTGCTTGAACACTTGAATTCTTGAAGGCTTTCTTGCACTTGAGAGCTCGCTCATGAAATTTCTTGAAGATGAGATATGAAAAATGGATGTGAAAATGAGAGAGGAAGGTCTCCTTTTATAGAGAACTAGGGCACAATCTTCTAGAGGGGCCACCTTGGATAATTAAATCCCAATTAGGTCCTAACCTTTAGAAATATACCTAGATTAAATGCAATTTAAGGATTTACCATTTTGAAACCCGAAATGGCGGACCCGGAGGTGGGAAAACAAATATTCCTGAAACCTGACACCTGAAAATCATGGGAATTTGAAATCTAGATAGGGGGTCAAGAATGAGGTTGATGCTGCCCTAGGTCAGTGTCAAGGTTGACCCTGACCTAGGTCAGGGTCAAGGTTGAGTTTGACCCTCAAGGTCAACTTTGACCTTGAGGTCAAAAACCTCAAGACCCTAACCCAGATTTCTACGAAATGCAAATATGAAGTGGAAAATGCATGCAGAGGAAAGCATAACAGGGGGAAAAGCTAGATAAATGCAAAGACCTAATCAAGGCACTTAACATGGCCCTAGATGACTTACTCAAAGGGCTAAATGCTCTTATCATGGAAGTGATTCCATTTTAAGATGATACATTAAGCCCCCACTTTAGCAAGAGTATGGACTCGATGCAAACTCTTGGTAAAGGAGATCAGAATGAGAAGAATAATCTTATCGTAATCCAAGGGACAAAGAGAAACCTTAAGCCCCCATGGACTCAAGTCTTCATCAACTCCCAGATCACAATAAGAGAGACATTTCTAGAGAGAGAAAAAGGGTGTGATTACCTCACCCAATGAGAACTTGTGTCCCATTTTGAACCACACAAGGAAACGACACTATTGGAAAGATGGAATTGAACTACCTAGTGAATGTGGCTACTCACTAGTCAACCCATCAAGGATTCACCCTTAGGAATATTCTATTCCATAAGAATAAAACCAAAAACAAAAGCAATCCAGTCTTAAGGACACCTCTGACCTTAAGGGATCAAAATATATGTATACTGGAAACTGGAGGGATCAAGAGATCCTAAAATATAAATCCATGCTTTAAGGATTAGTTACTAATCCAAAAAGGGAGAAAAGGTATTTTGAAAAATATGTGTGTATCAGAAAGTGTGTGTGTGCAATAGGTGAGCAGAGTGTATGCCCCCACGTTAAAGTCATTGTTGACACTTTACCAGGAGCAATGGATTTAATGAAAACATAAACAACTCCACTGATTACGTTTCCACATCGAGATGCCCTCAGACAAAGACAAATCAAGGGAAATATCATAGAAAGATACAAAGAACACATAAGAGATCTACCTAATGTGGGGTCAGTATGATCATAAGATAATATATATATATGATATTATTGTGAATGAATTTACACCATTCCCCAAAGAAAGTAGAACTGCGATCACAAAGGAGGAAAGATCACATAAGATATATGAAGGAGAATCTTTTCGGACCATGACATGGAGACCAAAAAGAATTAGTGCAACCACTCCTCAAATCCAAGTAGATTACACAAGGAAACATTTACGAACAATAGCACAGTTACAACATAACATTAAACAATGCATAGAAGAATAGAGATACATGTAGAGGAATTTGAAAAATAGTTTCAATTCCTTTATCACCTTGCACCAACTAAGTAACAAGGATCGTATAAAAGAATCTAACAACATTTAGCAAACACATTACGGGAGAAGCACAATACAACAGGAAAACACACAACAAAGATACAATAAAGGACAAGCCGATCAAGCATGCCACCTAGTCTCCCCATCTCATTGTATATCATTTAGGGAAGGTGGGTAACTCACAAGAGGGACTATATCCAACATAGTAGGAATGATAGCTAGTTCCAAACAAGGATCCTCTTGAGAATCACAATGTTCAACACTAGGTGTAAGAGTTAATTGTGATGAAAGCATATTAGGTAAATCAATGTCAATGTCAATAGTCTCATATTCATCATTAACATCATCAGTATCATTTAGAGTATCTTCTTCATCTAAATTAATCAAAATAGGATCTAAGATATGAATAGAATCATCATAATCATGCATCTTAACATCATTATTAATAACAACTTCTTCTAACACATCATGTATAGATTTATTCGAAGAAGGTAGAGATCTTTGAAGAACATAATTACGAGCATTAGCATGAGCACGACACTTTTTATGATGTTCATTGGCAGATCGATTACATTTTGATTTATTTGAAATAGGTTGTGAACTAGGAGGAACCATCATCGGATCCTTCATAGGTTCTTTAGGAAGATCAATAGGATTATCAACAATAGGAGTAACAATCACAAGATCTTTCACAGGCTCTTTAGGAAGAGCAATAGAAGGAACTTGATTAACAGAACTAGAAGCCATAGTTAAAGGAGGTATAGAAGGTGTAGGCAAAAGAACAGGATTAAGATCCATTGGAGGTATGCTTAATTCAAGAATCTTGTGATGTTTATAAGCTTGATATGAATGGAAAAGATTATTAGGTCAAGGAGGACATGAATTAGGTAATGAAGGCCAAAAGAAATCAAGAGCAACACAATCTCTAGGCCTAGAAGGTTGATATAAACTATAATTAACCATCTTCACTTTTTCATCATGAATAAATTTAAGACACTTGTGGATAGGTGAAGCAACAACATGCATGGCATTCAACCAAGGAAACCCTAGCTTAACTTGAAATTGATCAGAAGTAGGAACAACAACAAAGGTAGTGTTCACAAATTTTCCACAAAGTTCAACCGGTAAAGTAATAGAAGGGTGGTCCCACAATAGTGTGTCCCACTTTTTGGCCAACTTTGACACAGAGATCAACATTCTGAGAAGAAACTTCACTTTCAAACACCTGTTGCCACAAAACTATTAAGAATTTGAAGATGATGTAAACTAGAGTCTTTTATAATTTTCTTTCTAGTTTCTAATTTTATTTTATTTTTAAATTAAAATTCATTAAAATTCATTTTTCCTTCTCCTTCAAAAAGTGGTTTGTATGAAAAAACTGTGTTTTTGAGTTACTATCACTTGGATCAGCATATTTTTTTAAAAAAATATGATAATGATGTAATTATTTTGAGATTATATTTGTAACTTAAATATCTAAAGGATGCAATTGGTTTCATTCATTTTGGGTCAATATTTCATAGTTTATTAAGTTCTAAAGTGACAATAACTGTAATTTAGACATAACGTCACTTGGATCACTCTAACTTGATCCATGTATATCAAAATACATTTTTTTTTTTTTATAGAAAGGTTACACAAATACTCTTTTCCTACATATTTTTAATAATAATTCTTTTTTTTGTAATTTACTAATTTTCCCGAAGTCTTGAAGAGACAAGTTGTTGAATGACCAAACAACCTATGTTTAGTTAAAGTAATATTTAAAAGTGATAATGAAATCAATATGTATTAAAATTATATTCATTAGAATGCTTGTTCTGAATAGTATCATACTACATAGATAGGTTTTTCAAATAGATTCATTTGATCTGCCAAAACATAAAGTTGAAGTGAATTTTTTTTTCAGCATTTTAATAGGTGCGAAGGAGACTCCATTGTAGGTGGGTGACCCCACAATAGTAGGTTACACTTTTTTAGACATGCTGATTTTTGCTGAAATAACAGATTTTTAATAAAATATGATTATTTAAGCCTTGAAAGGTTCCATTTGAAGGAATTAATTATAAATGGTTAGCTCAAATCCTCTTAGATAAAAAAAACATTGATATAACATCTATACTCCTCATGCATACCTATAATGGATTCTCCTTCGCACCTATTAAAATGCTGACAAAAAATCACTTCAACTTTATCTTTTGGAAGATCAAATGAATCCATTTGAAAAACTTATCTATGTAGTAAGGTACTAATGATAAAACTATTTCCAATGATTATAATTTTAATACATATTAAGTTTATTATGACTTTATATTTTTAGTTTTACTAAACATAGATATTTCACCATATGTCTACCTCTATGTTTGATGCTTATGGAAAAATAGTAAATGAGAGAAAAAAAAATTTTAAAAATATCTATGCCCTGGGTATTGAAGTTATTTTTCTATCCAAAAAAATAAAAAATAAATTGGACAAATACGTAACAAGTTATAAGCTATGTAGTCAAGGTATGTCAAAATTACGGTTTAGTCAACTTCAAACATTAATAAAATATAAAATAATCATGATAATGTCATAAAACCAATTGCATGCCCTCTATATGGATGTTAAAAAACTAAATTCTAAAGAATCACATTAATATCTATTTTAGAAAAAAAGTTATGCTCTATGAAAATAATGTAACTCTTTGAAAATGACATTTTTAGACACCTACTAGTTTTTGTGGGAGAAAGAAAAAACCAATCAAATAAATTCAAAAATCAAAATAGAAAATATATTTATAATCTAGAGAGAAAATCCTAAAGGACTCTAATTTATTTCATCTTCTGATTCCAAACGGTTTAAGGAGAATATGCATTCGAATTTGATTTTTTTTTTCAAAATGTAGAGTTTAGTGTCCGTTCAAGCAAAAAAGTGTAACCCACTATTGAGGGTTCACCAAGGTATGAATGAGGAGTATAGATGTTATATTAATATTTTTTTAATCTAAGAGGCTTTAAGCTAACCATTTGTAATTAATTCCTTCAAATGGAACCTCTCAAGGCTAAAGTCATCATATTTTATTAAAAATGTGTTATTTCAACAAAAATCAGGATGTCTAAAAAAGTGTGACCCACTATTGTGGGGTCAACCAGAACCAAATGATGGACAAAGAAAACCATTGCAAGTTTGAATCCATACATCTGATGTATCATAAGAATCATGTTGTAAGCTCTTCATAAAAAGATTTTCTTCAGTAATAATGTTGACTAAGGATGTAGGATCAACAAGACAACTATTACACTAAGTTTTCACCCTTGTTTCAAGCTCTCATAGTCTTGATAACCTAGTATAACATGGGAATCATCTCCAGGTTGTGGGACCTATGCTAACTGAGATGAGACCTCCAGGTTCTAGGCTGGTTCCTCTTGGATAATCACCTTAATTTTCTTCTAGACATGAAAAGTAAACTTTTAAGGGAAAGGGATAGAAGGAATGCTTGGAAAGGGAAATGACTGAAAGCAAACTACCTACTAGGTGATGCATCGAAATTAGGGTTTGGATCTCAGTATAGAGGAATAGAATCAATCAAAGGCTTAGGTCTAGTAGGTCACAACTTACTGAATAGGCTTGCATAAGTGTTTCATAGGAGGGCCTGAACATAAGACACAACTTATGACCTACAAGAAGACATTCACTTTTGCAACTTGGTGTAGGATTGAGACAAGACTATTAGGGGGCTGAAGTATACCCACAAAAACATCTAAATCAAATCAAACACAATAACACACACAATTACAAAAAGTAAGAGGGATCAACAACCCTAAGATATCTCTGAAAACATCATATACTTTGATTCATTAAGAGATGATTCAGACAAGGAAGCATAGGGACATGAAGGATTGTCACAAAATACCTCTGCAATGTTTGAATAATCAATGGGAGATTATAGAATGTGGAAAAGTAGAGGGTAGGAAGAAATGCCACTGATAGCTTTCCAAGAAAGAGACTTTCTTCTTTACAAAAATGTGGACTTTGAGCTCAAAAACTCCAAAATTACAATATATACATCTCCTCTTTTTGCACGTAGGTAGGAGTTAAAACCTAACTAGGGTTTACAAAAAATCTATAATAATAACTAACTCAACCAAGTTTGATCATAAAAATATCT
The DNA here is from genome assembly GCA_027943335.1 of Chamaecyparis obtusa. NCBI lineage: Eukaryota > Viridiplantae > Streptophyta > Pinopsida > Cupressales > Cupressaceae > Chamaecyparis > Chamaecyparis obtusa. Next base: position 1,083,282 of record BSBK01008211.1, on the reverse strand, counting down.
CTGCGACAACATGGCCGATCAGATATTTGTTTATGTGCTCATCCCTGTACTATATTGCGTACAAACAAGCAACCTGGATTCATCCACTTTACTGCATAAAGTCTTGCCATTAATGCAAAAATGGTACCTTTCTAAGACAAGAAATGACCCATGACAGCCACCCAGACCTCCTCATCATCTTCTTTTAACTGAAAATGTCCTGGAGACATAAATTCTCTGAACTACCTCACCGCTTGCGGCATGTCTGAATCAATCATTGGCAAAAAACCCTTTGCAGAGATATTTGAATTTAAATTATAGTGGCTAGCTAGTCATTTTAAAACATGTCCATTGATATTCTTTATTTCCCAGCAGATGGATGGCTATGATGCATGTGAAAACTAGCTAAAAACCCATCTCAAACAAGTCAAATGCCACCTAGAAGTTAGCAACCAATGAAATGCGAGCAAATCATCACACTTGGTAGACTTGGACCCATGACCTACAGAAAGAGCATCAAATGGTTGTTGCTATACCATGATGCTAAAAGTTGAGCATCTTGACCAAAAAATATAATGACAACCACCAAATCAAGCCAGACATTAAGTGCTTTAGAAAGGGCTGACCCCATGGGCCCACTAACAACTGCCACGTAGGATACCAACTAGCCAATCAAAAACTTCCAAACGGATCCACGTCGCACTCTTTCTGACATCGGACCCACTATCTTCCAAGATTCTGATCAGATAGTTGTCACATGATCTCATAGGGTCAGAAGATTCTGTGAGATCATATGAACACTATAGATCTTAGCCCTTCTGACACATCTACAGACCCTCTGACACGGTCCTACCAATAGAGCCCAGGTGTCATCTGACCAACCAATGAAGAATGAGCACATCAGAAACTAAGGACCCACCTGACAGAACCCTGGCAACAAGCAAGATCAATGGTTGTTGCATGATTGCAAGGAATATTCTGGGCCCTTGCAATCATGTGACTGCCATTGGATTGAAAGGAAAGGTAGCCCACTGGGCCCTTGCTGACCTATCTCCACATCACCACCTTCAAACAATCACAAATGCATAGCTCAGACTACGTGGTAGGACCCACTAACAAATGGACCCACAATTCTTTTCCTTCATCGGATGGTTTTCATTATACTGCTAGCTTAAATACCGTGCATCTTCCTTCAATAGTATAATGAAAGCCACACGATGTGCTCAGAACTTAACCCACTGAAGAAGACGGCCCCACTAACAGATGTTGAATCACTAGCCCACTGACAAATGAAAAGCTGCCAAGTCAGATGACATAGCAGTGGACCCACTTAAACAAATGGAGTGCTGCATACTTGGAAGATCTAATGGTTGTCACAAGATCGCAAGCCTCTAACAATCCCTTGCGAACTTACGATGACCGTTGGATCCTGCAAAACTGGGACCCCCACAAAGAGAGACCACCAAAAGACTTAGTGATTACATGACTGAAGAAGAGTTGACCACTTCACTGAATCACTAACCATCAAGGACTTAACCATGAAACACAGGGGTATTATGCGAACAAGGAATTCGCTAAATCGCTGAATAGATAGGATAACCATCAGAGAAATAAGAGAACTGGCGACTGAAGGAAATAAAAAGTGCACATGCATATTGGGATTTTTAAGTGGGCGATAAAGGTAATGACCAAATAGAATAAAGGCTAGGGTTTGTAGGGTTTTCGCACAATGACTACTTTTTTTTTAATTTTAAATTGTAGACCAGGGGATAAAACAAATTGCAGAGGCCAGAGAACAAAACATGAAGCCATGAAAATTTTAGGGATGCTTGGCAGGGGTAAAACAGAGACCTCTGAATGAATTTTGGCCAAATTTACATGGAACAGGGAAAATTGGATAACATTTTGGTGACTTCTGCTGGATGTCAACCTGCTAGACATGGAAAACTAGTGGCCTTAATACAATCCATTGGGCATGGGGTCATCATTTGAGCACAAGAAATCTTCACAAAGAGACAGACCTAGAACCAGAGGGATAGAACTGTGCAAGGGCACTTATTGAAAAGCAGGAAACTAACCTAGAAAATAGGGAAAGGAAACAAAACATACCTAACCTAAACTAACCAGTACATAACACCGGTCAGACAAAACTATTTACTGTTTGTGAAAAATAACTTCCCATCCTTCTCAGATTACAATAATCCACATGTCTCTGGAAAGCTATAAAAAGATAAATATAAGAGATATGCAGAATCACCTGCTTGACAAGGATTTGACTGATATGGATTTTACTCACTTGGTCAAGCTGATTGTAGACACTATCATTCTGAGGAGAAATAGCAAGCAACAATAAGACCTTACTTACTTGGTCAATGGGGACAACAAGCTGATTTGGTTCATTCTCAGCCTCAACTTTTGGTGGAATATCATGTTGGGATGCTGGCATGATTTGTACTCCTTTGATAACCTCCATCTTGGCCAAATACCTAATAGGGCAACCATGAGAGATTCTAGACTTGGAGCTCTCCTTGATAAACTCAAGCTCTTGAGAGAGTATTTCAGTCTGATTGATCTCCTCCTTATGCTGACTAGAGATAATTATCTCCTGCAAATTGTAGGTGTTCTCTGGAAGTGTGGTCTTGTTATCAAGATGCAAGAAAAAGTATTCCATCTTGTCCCAAAATTGATCTTCTTCTTCTTCCTCTTCTAGATTTTCTTGTAGGAGAAGTATACCTTTGTCAACACAATTATCATGATTTGCTGAGAACTCATTTGTCTTAACCTATTTAGAGAGAATCTCCTTGAGATCAACAATCTTCTACTCAATGATCTCCTTTTCTTCCTCCGGTTGAGAACATTTCTCAATCTGTATCTGATAGCTTCTTTTATATGTTTCAGTTGTAGAAGCCAAGAATCTTATATTTTGCTTGAGATCCTGCAACTCTCTATCATGAAACTCCTCATGAGCTCTCAACTCCTTTTCTTTTTCAATCCGAAATTCATTGCCTCTATCAAACATGGCTTCCACTAAAAATTTTTGGTCTTGAACCACCTTTTCATAATTATTCTTATGGACTTCTAATTCTTCATAAGCATCCCTCTGAGCTACTAATGTCCTTTAAAAATCCTCCTCCTTTTTAGCTATAGCAACACTAACCTTAATCAAGTTTTCCTTGTAAACTTTGTTCAGCGTTGCTAGGTTACTTGCAAGGGCTGCTTGACTCTTTTGCTATCCTGCAATGATTTCTTCACACTACTTCCATCTAGCATCAAACTGCTCTTTTTCTTGTGTCCACATATGCCTTTTTTGTGTTTCCAACACCTCTTCATAGTGTCTCTTTTGTGCTTCCAACCCTTCAGTGAGCTTAGCCTCATTTCTCTTGAATTGCTCTGCCAGATACCTCCTATAACCTTGATCCAGCAGAGCCAAGGCTTGTTTTTGTTGGGTCTGGACATGATAAGAATGTTCTTTTATGGAAAGCATTTCCTCTTGAGGTTGTTGGTATGTGTATTGATGTTGCCCATGATATTGGAAGTTGGGTGGGTGGGGGGCAAGCATTAGGTGAATGTTGCTTCATTACTGCAACTGGATAGTCCTGCATGAAATTAGAAGTACCACTATTCTGATGAAGCTGACCTCTATGAAATGAAGGGATGTCCTCATGAAAAGAGGATAGTAATCCATTTCAGGTACTGGGTCTCCTTGAAACCAGTGGATGTGAACTCAGAGTCGCTAGATATGCAAAACAATGACCTCTCAAAGGTACCCAACTTGCTAGATGCATATCAAAACTAGAAAGAATTATGAAAACTATGACCTCTTGGTCCCACCGGGAGTGCCATAATTGTTATACTAAGTTTACACCCTTGTTTCAAGCTCTCGTAGTCTTGATAACCTAGTATAACATGGGAATCATCTCCAGGTTGTGGGACCTATACTAACTGAGATGAGACCTCTAGGTTCTAGGCTGGTTCCTCTAGGATAATCATCTTAATTAGCTTCTAGACATGAAAAGTAAACTTTTAAGGTAAAGGGATAGAAGGAATGCTTGCAAAGGGAAATGACTAAAAGAAAACTACCTACTATGTGATGCACCAAAATCAGGGTTTGGATCTTAGTATAAAGGAATGGAATCAATGAAAGGCTTAGGTCTACTAGGTCACAACTTACTGAATAGGCTTGCATAAGTGTTTCATAGGAGGGCTTGAACATAAGACACAACTTATGACCTGCAAGCAGACATTGACTTTTGCAACTCGGTGTAGGATTGAGAAAAGATTGTTAGGGGGCTAAAGTATAACCACAAAAGCATCTAAATCAAATCAAACATAATAACACACACAATTACAAAAAGTAAGAGGGATCAAGAACCCTAAGATATCACTAAAAAAATCATATACTTTGATTCATTAAGAGATGATTCAGACAAAGAAGCATAGGGACATGAAGGATTGTCACAAAATACCTCTGCAATGTTTGAATAATCAATGGGAGATTACAAAATGTGGAAAACTAGAGGGCAGGAAGAAATGTCATGGATAGCTTTCCAAGAAAGAGACTTTCTTCTTTACAAAAATGTGGACTCTGAGCTCAAATGCTCCAAAAATACAATATATACATGTCCTCTTTTTGCACATAGGTAGGAGTTAAAACCTAACTAGGGTTAACAAAAAATCTGCAATAATAACTAACCCTAACTCAACCAAGTCTGATCATAAAAATATCTCTGCAACAACATGGTCGATTAGATATTTGTTTACATGCTCATCCCTATACTATATTGCCTGCAGATAAGCAACCTGGATTCATCCACTTTACTGCATAAAGTCTTGCCATGAATGCAAAAATAATACCTTTCTGAGACAAGAAATGACCCATGACAGCTGCCCAGACCTCCTCATTTTCTTCCTTTAATTGCAAATGTCTTGGAGACATAAATTCTTTGAACTACCTCGCCACTCGCGGCATGCCTAAATCAATTGCTGGAAAAAAACCTTCCGTAGAGATATTTGAATTTAAATTATAATGGCTAGCCGGTCATTTTAAAATGTGTCTATTGATATTCTTTATTTCCTGACAGATGGATGGTTGCAATGCACATGAAAAATAGCTGAAAACCCATCTCTGACAAGTCAAACACCACCTGGAAGTCAGCAACCAATGAAACATGAGCAAATCATCACACCTGGCAGACTTGGACCCACAACCTACAGAAAGAGCATCGGACGGTTGTCGCTATACCATGATGCTAAAAGTCAAGCATCTTGACCAAATGGTATAATGACAACCACCAAATCAAGTTGGACATTAAGTGATTTAGAAAGGGCTAACACCACAGGCCCACTGACAACTACCATGTAGCATACCAACCAGCCAATCAAAAACTACCAAATAGATCCACGTCGCACTCTTTCTGACATCTGACCCACTATCTTCCAAGATTCAAATCAGACAGTTGTCACATGATCTCATGGGGTCAGAAGATTCTATGAGATCATATGACCACTGTAGATCTTAGCCCTTTTGACACATCTACAGACCCTCTGACATGGTCCTACCAATAGAGCCCAGCTGTCGTCTGACCAACCAATGAAGAACAAGCATGTCAAAAATTGAGGACCCACCTGACAGAACCTTGGCAACCAGCAAGATCAATGGTTGTCACATGATTGCCAGGAATATTATAGGCCCTTGTGATCATGCGACTACCCTTGGATTGAAAGGAAAGGTAGCCCGTTGGGCCCTTGCTGACCTATCTCCACATCAGCACCTTTGACCAATCACAAATGCACAGCTCAAACTACGTGGCAGGACCCACTAACAAACGGACCCACAATTCATTTCCTTCATCAGACGGTTGTCATTATACTGCCAGATTAAATACCATGCATCTTCTTTCAATGGTATAATGATAGCCACACAATGCGCTCGAAACTTAACCCACTGAAGAAGACGGCCCCACTGACAGATGCTGAATCACTAGCCCATCGACGAATGAAAAGCCACCAAGTCAGATGACATAGCAGTGGACCCACTTAAACAAATGGAGCACTGCATACTTGGAAGATCTAACAGTTGTCACAAGATCACAAGCCTCTGATAGATCCCTTGCGAACTTATGATGACCGTTGGATCTTGTATAACTGGGACCCCCGCAAAGAGAGACTGCCAAAAGACTTGGCAATTACATGACTGAAGAAGAGTTGACCGCTTCGCTGAATCACTAACTGTCAAGGACTTAACCATGAAACACAAGGGTATTACGTGAACAAGGCATTCACTGAATCACCAAATAGACAGGATAACTACTGGAGAAATAAGAGAACTGGCGACCGAAGGAAATAAAAAGTACACATGCGTATTGGGATTTTTAAGAGGCCGATAAAGGTAATGACCAAATAGAAAGAAGGCTAGGGTTTGTAGGGTTTTGGCACAACGGCTACTTTTTTTTGAATTATAAACTATAGACCAGGGGATAAAACAAATTGCAGAGGCTAGAGAACAAAACATGAAGTCATGAAAATTTCAGGGATGCTTGGTAGGGGTAAAATAGAGACCTCTAAATGAATTTTGGCCAAATTTACATGGAACAGGGAAAATTGGGTAAGAACAACCACAAGTAGGTTTATGAGAAATCATAGCATAAATGTAAAGGGGACCATCAAGAGCCTTAATAGTCTTAGATTCATCAAAGGTAATCAAAAGTTCCCGAGGTCTTTTATTCTTAGGTTGTTGTTGAGGTTTAGGTTGAGTTTTCAATTTAGGTTTAGGTTTTGGTCGCGGTTGAGATTGAACTTGAGGTTGAATCTGAGGTTGAGGTGGAGGTTGAGGTGGAGATACAGATTGACCAACATGCTCCACTTGATTAACAACATGATTGATATCATCCATCTTTGAATCATACATAATTTCCATAGCAAATGGTTGAGCAATGGTATTAGTATCATGCGTAGGTAAAGGATTCATATAGATTTGAAAGTTTTGATTAGGAGGAGAGACAAATTTGTTCCCACTACCATCAAGATTATCAATAGATAAGGAATTAGAGTCAATTAAGTCTTGAACCTTATGTTTTAAAGAATAACATCTCTCAGTATCATGACCATTCTGATGATGATATTGACAAAAAGAATTTTGATCAAAAGATTTAGATGCAATCGTAGCAGGTAAAAGAGGTTGAATAGGAGGTAAAGTAATCATATTATCAGTTAAAAACCTATTCATAATAGTATGTAAAGATTTAGAAAGAGGAGTAAATGTATGATTTAATCAAAAAGCAGTGGATGCAGAAGTGGCATTGTGAGATGCAACAACAACTTGATCAGCAACTGCATTCACTTTTTTGTTTATCTTGACATAGTTGTTGATTTTTTTCAATTTGTTTGGATTAGGAGCAGCATCACTCTTATCAACTGGAACAGGAGCCATTGGAGTGTTGCTCTCAAATTGACTCACTTGTAATTGATAATGATGAAGCGTTGCACAAAGGTGTTGAAAAGAGGTAAATTCAGTAAGCATAATCTTATCTCTAATATCCTTTTGCAAATTTGAAATAAATATACGTTGAATATCAATATCAGAAATAGAATAGGAAATCTGAGTAAATAAATGCTTAAATCTACCAATAAATTTAGTTAATTTTTCTTTATTACTTTGTTTACAATGCATTAAATCAGTCAAAGACACTTGTAGGCCAATGTTGTTTTGAAATTGTTGAATAAAGGTATTAGAAAGTTTTGGAAAGGAATCAATAGAATAAGGAGGCAAGGAAAAATACCATTATAAGGCCTTGTCATGGAAGGTTCTAGCAAATAGTTTGGCTAAAATCCTATGGTCATGAGCATAATCACTACAAAGGATTTGGAATGTTTTAACATGATGAACAGGATCTTCTTTTCCATTATAATTCTCAAGATGAGGCATATCGACTTGCTGAGGAATAGGAGTATGAATAATATCCAAGGACAAAGGGCTTCCCATGTCACATGTAGGAATAATAAACTTGTTTTGAGTTAAGGAAGCAAGTTGTAGTTGTAAGGATGACACAGTTTGCGCCAAACTGATGATTGTTGAATCATTAGAGGAAATAGGAGGAGTAGCAACATTAGACACACTAGGTAAAGTGTAAGAAGCTGGAAGAATAGAAGACACAACTGGAGGAACACTAGGAACTACAATTGGAAGTAGATTGGAATAAGTAAAAGGAACATTATGATATGAAGGTTGTGATGTAGGAAGGGAAATAGGAGGAACACTCATAGGAATAGAGGGAACTGTCACAGTCACCAAAGAAGGAGTATAGGTAGGAATACTAGGTAAAAGATTGGAAGGGGGTTCAACACTAGTGATAGGAGGAATCAACTCTAAATCTTGAGATTCTTGAGCTAAAGGTTTAACATTTGAATGCAGGAGGTGAGTAATACCACGTAAGAGATTAACACCTCGATCACTATCATGAAGAACTTTCTTAAGATCCTTTATAGCTTTAATAGAATCTTGATTATGGTTCTCTTGAATAATCCAATCACCCATTTTATCAAGTTCAGTTGAAAGTTTTTGGACTTGTTCAGGAGGAACTCTTAAAGCGTCATCCTCATCATGAGATGAGTGAGAAGATTTTTTCTCCATGTTAGGATTGGAATCATGAAGAATCAAATTATCATCTGGGACCCTAAGGAAAGGAGAGGAAGATTCAGGATCAAAGGCACCCATGAGTCTACGACTTCTTCTAACCGGAATGTTATAAGTAGGACTAGTAGTAGTAAAGCTCATAAACCAATGAAAAGAAAATGAACTAAACTAAGAACACATAAAGCATGAATCTTTTTGTATTTTTGAAATCTAATTAGCTTACAAGATCTAACACAAAAGATAAATCTAATACTAAAAAGATAAAAGGAAATCTAATACCACAAAACACAATAGGGCATCCAATTCCACAAAAGAAAGGAGAGTAAGTATGTTGGGTTCACCAAAATGAATAGATGTAAAATAGAATCACCTCTATTTAATGTAATGTATGGGGGAAATATGAGATCCACTTCTAAATCCAAATTCCCAAGGGAAAGATCCAATTTGATCAACCAAAAGGTTAATGCACAATCCAATCAATCTATGGAGAATATGAAAAATGAAGAAAACCTTATATTTCCCTATAAAGGAATTGTGCTTGAAATCTGAAATAATTGAAATACAAGTACTAACCTCAAAATAGGGAAAATTTGGAAAATGCCAATTTCTGATGTCTGTGTGTACTTTCAGGCAATTCTGCAACCTCTTTCGAACTGGAAATGCCAAGATGAAGAAAACTGAGAATTCTTTTATCTTTCCAATGGCAAGTAGTCTTTGACCCTCATAAAAGTTCAAAGGCTACATTCTTTATTTGAAAGTTGATTTTGACTTTGGTCGCAAATTTTAGAAGTTCGCCAAAAAGGGTATCCAAATCCCATCTCAGATCCAAATTCTACACCTGTACCTGCAAGAAAAAAGGGGGGTTTTATTTGTATGGGGGGTTTGCCTTGGTCAAACCCCAATTTAGGAATTAACCTTGAAATTGAATTGAAATGTAATATGCATAAACAAAGAAATTGAAACAATTCACCTCGCTTATGTTGAAGTCCTTGTAGAGGATTTGAATCCTCAAATCCACAATTAGGAATGTTTCAATGGATGTAGAGTGAATGTAGGATGTCTCAAATCAATGGAATTTGATCTCCAACACCAATCTTGAATAGATCTTTGCATATGAGGAGGCTTGGATGAATGTAGAAGAATGGATCTTCAAGGGGGCTCCAAAGAGATTGAATCCTCAATGGCTATCAATGGATCTCCTTAATGGATGAATGCTTGAACACTTGAATGCTTGAAGGCTTTCTTGAATGCTTGAATTCACTTTCTTTCACTTGAGAGCTCACTCATGAAATTGCTTGAAGATGAGATATGAAAAATGGATGTGAAAATGAGAGAGGAAGGTCTCCTTTTATAGTAAACTAGGGCACAATCTTCTAGATGGGCCACCTTGGAGAATTAAATCCCAATTAGGTCCTAACCTTTAGAAATATACCTAGATTAAATGAAATTTAAGGATTTACCATTTTGAAACTCAAAATGGCCGACCCGAAGGCCGTAAAACAAATATCCCTGAAACCTGACACCCGAAAATCATGGGAATTTGAAATCTGGACTGGGGGTCAGGGACGAGGTCGACTCTGCCCTAGGTCAAGGTTGAGTTTAAATTTGAACCTCAAGGTTGACTTTGACCTTGAGGTCAAAAACCTCAAGACGCTAGCCCAGATTGTCAGGAAATGCAGATATGAAGTGGAGAATGGTGTAGAGTGAAGCAGAACAGGGGGAAAAGCCAGATACATACAAAGACCCAATCAAGGTGCTTAACATGACCCCATACCACTTACTCGAAGGGCTAAGTGCTCTTATCATGGAAGTGCTTCTATTTTAAGATGATACATTAAGCCTCCACTTTAGCAAGGGTATGGACTCGATGCAAACTCTTGGTAAAGGATATCAAAATGAAAAAAATAATCTTATCATAATCCAAGGGACAAAGAGAAACCTTAAGCCCGTAGGGACTCAAGTCTTCGTCAACTCCTAGATCACAATAAGAGAGACATCTCTAGAGAGAGAAAAAGGGTGTGATTAGCTCACCTAATGAGAACTTATGTCCCATTCTGAACCACACAAGGAAACGACACTACTAGAAAGATGGAATTGAACCACCTAGTGAATGTGGCTACTCACTAGTCAACCCATCAATGATTCACCCTTAGGAATATTCTATTCCATAAGAATAAAACCAAAAATAAAAGAGATCCAGTCTTAAGGACACCTCTGACCTTAAGGGATCAAAATATATGTATACTTGAAACTCGAGGGATCAAGAGATCCTAAAATATAAATCCATGGTTTAAGGATTAGTTACTAATCCAAAAAGGGAGAAAAGGTATTTTGAAAAATATGTGCATAACAATAAGTCCATGTGTGCAATAGGTGAGCAGAGCGTATACCCCCATGTTAAAGTCATTGCTGACACTTTAACGGGAGTAATGGATTTAACAGAAACATAAACAACTCGACTGATTACATTTCCACGTTGAGATGCCCCCAGATGAAGCCAAATCAAGGGAAATATCATAGAAACATACAAAGAACACAGAAGGGATCTACCTACTGTGGGGTCAGTATGATCATAAGATAATATATATATATGATATTATTGTAAATTAATTGACATCATTCCCCAAAGAAAGTAGAACTATGATCACAAAGGAGGAAATATTAGATAAGATATATGAAGGAGAATCTTTTCTGATCATAACATGGAGACCAAAAATAATTAGTGCTACCATGTCTCAAATCCAAGCAGATTACACAAGGAAACATTTACGAACAATAGCACAACTTTACAACATCACATTAAACAATGCATAGAAGAATAGATATACATATAGAGGAATTTGAACAACAGTTTTGATTCCTTTATGACCTTGCACCAACTGAGTAACAAGGATCGTATAAAAGAATCTAACAACATTTAGCAAACACATTACGGGAGAAGCACAGTACAATAGGAAAACACACAACAAAGCTACCATGAATGACAAGTTGATCAAGCATGCTGCCTACTCTCCCTATCTCATTGTATATCACTTAGGGAAGGTGGGTAACTTGCAAGAGGGACTATATCCAACATAGTAGGAATGATAGCTAGTTTCAAACAAGGATCCTCTTGAGAATCACAATGTTTGACACTAGGTGTAAGAGTTAATTGTGATGAAAGCATATTAGATAAATCAATGTCAATGTCAATAGTCTCATATTTATCATTAACATCATCAGTATCATCAAGAGTATCTTCTTCATCCAAATTAATCAAAATAGGATCTAAGATATGAATAGAATCATCATAATCATGTATCTTAACATCATTATTAATAATAACTTCTTCTAACACATCATGCATAGATTTATTCGAAGAAGGTAGAGATCTTTGAAGAAAAAAATTATGATCTTTAGCAAGAGCACGACACCTTTAGGATGTTCATTGTGTTGGTGTTTGAAAATTCTTATGCCAACTAGGGCTGCCAATATGCCTTGAGACTAGTATTAGGAATGGTTAGTTCCAAGTATGAGAACTTTGCAAGACAACTGGACCAACTATAGGGATAAAACTACCCTCTTCTACTTCTGGCTCAGCAAAACCAAGGCGGGTGCACCTAATCCAATTTGTTTTAACTCTGCCCCTTACTGATTATTGGATCTTACAATAGATAACAGTGAGAAAGTACTAAATAACAACCTATTATTCATTGACTCTCCATCACTGGGTAGGAAAATACATAAAAGTAAATAAAACTGGAATAACTGGTAATGATTAAATGATTTCTTACAAAATGTAAACAATCATGCAACAGTACAAGGGGTACTAGCTTATGATCAGTGCCTTATCCATTGGGCATCACACCTAAAGCAGACATGGAATACAAGAAAAACTACTACATTCATTTGAGAAACCAAGCCATAAACATAGTCAAACATCTCTTACACTGCTTACAAATATCCTTCCTGATTGAACCAAATAAATCTATGCTTCACTCAAAGGCTTTTAACCTAATCCTAGATTAGGGTTGAGAGACAAAACACATACACCAGTAATCTAATGCAATGAGTTAGAAAACTCAGAATTCATCAAGAACAACTGAAGGAGAGATCCAAGAATGAGAAACTATATTAAGTATGTGGGTCCAAATCCCTGTATTACAAACTGATTCAGTGATACCATAGACAATATGCAAAAGATACAGAAGTTTTCTTTCTAGTACTGATACAAAAGCAAAAATCTTACAACCTGGACTGAGGATACACACTAAGGTTTTCAGCTTCCTTTGTCAAGAATTTCCAGCCAGTAGCTCTAAATGATTACAAAAATTCCCTTTATAAGATCAAGGATAAACAAAATATCATTTAGGGCACTTTTAGGGCAACACGGTCAACCCTAAGACTCAACAAAATATCCTAGACAAATCTGAAATGAAATTACATTCCAGATCATACTTTTACAAAATATCTGCAACTCTATCCAAAATTTGACCTCGGATTACACAGTCTGCTATTGCTCTCACCCACTTTGTCAGAACTGAAAATAAATCTCACCATTGTGTTCCTCATTCTGAGCTGATTCTGGAAACATATAATACTAATATATTTGGTCAAAAAAAAACCTGCAAGAAGCATTTTCGTGAGCAGACTGTTACCATTTAAATTTTTTATTTTTTGAAATAGTTGACTTTATAATTTTGAATTTCAAATTTATAGAGGCCTCAAAATTTGAGGTGGGCCCCATGCCACTTGGCATCAACTAATTCATCTGACCGAACACCTCATTGCCATGTCATACCTCTTCCACATGTCACTCACCGGTTTGCTGACCTCGCTAATTGTGCACCTATTTGACAGTTGACTGGATGACACATGGCACCCTGTCGCTATACCGCCATCTTAATTTCCATGCATCTTCAATCTTGCACTTTATTGACATTAGTCAGATCGGCATGCATCCCAAGGTGACTGACCAACTGCTCCATGCTCTGCTTCATTACCGAGCTGATAGGTGTCGCATTCTTATTTGTTTGTAATATCCATTTGGCACCAAATCGCAACTTATTTTCATGTCATCATCATGACACATGTCACCATTTCCCTATTGCAACTTATTTCCATGTCATCATCATGACACATGTCACCATTTCCCTATACCGCAATGGTAAATTGCGTGCAAATTTGGCAACATGGTGCCAAATCGCAACTTATTTCCATGTCATCGTCTCCCTATACCGCAATGGTAAATTGCGTGCAACTTTATCTCAGGGGAATAGCGAGAGCACTGCTGGATTTTGGCACTCATTTCAATGCATTTAACCTGCTGCAATCAACATACATTTCGTCAATATATTTGTTACCTTACGAATGTGGGGTCCACCATTTTCATCAAGGTACACCTGCAATCAACATACATTTCGTCAATATATTTGTTACCTTACGAATGTGGGGTCCACCATTTTTATCAAGGTACTCATGCCCAGCTAGCGTAGATGCTTCAAGGATGGCCCACAAGGGTGAGCCAACCACAAATGGCCTTCCCTCTTTCCTCTTTACAATGTATTACGGCAGTGTTTCTTTTAAACATTTGTAATATCTATTTTAGGCCAAATGTGGGATAAACTCAATGCACATCGCCTCAGATCTCTACACTTCCTTGACTCTCCAGGCAGTATATTTTCATGTCGCACAAGCTAGTTTTGGAGCCTTGTAACGTCCAGCAAGAAATGAGGACTATGAAAGAAAGTTTTGGTCAAGAAATGTTAATGGAGTCTACTACTCCCAAAGGTACATCTTTAGCCAACTAAGATCTCAACAAATATGACAACATGCTCTACTTCCTTGCACTCTTCCTCCTTCAAATAAAAAATCCCGCAAGTCCAATGAGAATGGCATTCAAAGGGTGTAACAGAACACCCCACTTCTTCTCTACATAAAGCCCTGTTCACCATTTGTCTCCTATGCGCAGCACCATATGATGGTGTATTGGGGTTGTGAGGAGGCCCACGATTTCCAATTACTTATGCTGGCAGTGTGAAAATATGTGCAAGTTTTTCAATCAAACAACTTCCATATCATGCACTGATACCCATCTTATTATCTCACGCTAGCATCTTCTTTCTACTGAAAGATAGTGAGAAATGGCGCACATGAATTGCAGTCTGGTGCGCTCCATTTCAAAACTCCACAATATCCCTACAGCACAGTAGCTCCTTTCCTCAATCCTTCAGCAATATTGATTCCACATGTAGACGCAAGACCATTCATTACATGCAAGGCAAGCTGTCGACCTCCCTCAGACATGCGCTATAGAGGAAAAAAGTGCCTAGCAGTTGATGAGAAGACAATTACTGAAAGGCAGCCCGTGGGACCAAGATTATGAATCACAAAGCCCATAGCACGTATTAAAAGTGCCAATTTTTTGCTTGCCATGCTCCCACTCACATCAAGAATAGTTACTAGATCAATTGGGGCACAATCTCTAGGTGTATCAGAAGCCTGAGATGGATTTACTATATTCCTAGTTCTTTCATTTTTTTCATTATGTTGTTGCTTTGTAGTAGATGATGGGGCCTTCATATGCACAAGCATAGTAAAATTCTCACAAGCTTCTGATCGTGGAACTGCAGCAAATCCAGGGAATGTTACTAATTGCACAGAATTTTTATCATCTTCCCTTGTCCTGCTATCTCCACTTGCCACCCATATAAACACAAATGATCAATTATCAAATTTCTTTGTTTATTTATCAAATTACACCTTCAAACCAATAACTGAATGTAACATTCAATGGGCTCACACAGAATTAAAAAGCCAGTGTTCTTGCAGAGGGATTTTCTAGTTTAAATATCTCTTGAGTGGAAAATAAGCAAGAGAGTTCATGGGATCATGAGGATCCGCATGCTAGGATGGAAACATTTCTCCAACCGTCAAAGAAGTGGAGCAACCCTTTGATCCAAAGAACTCAAAGTATTAATGAGAACACCTATATGTACATAAGCATTCTCCCATTTTTTCATTATCATATTTGGCTTCTGAAGACCTTCAACTTATGTTTATTCTTCTAATAACTTCACAGCATGTTTTCTCTGAAAGCATAAATGCAACGAAACCATCAAATCTCCATTTAGACCAACGAGGCAGGCTAGACCCCAAGCGGGTCTGGCCTAAAAAAATTTCAAACTGAAACAACCGGCCTTGAGAAACATCCTGAACGACCGGCATCTGCAACTGGATCGGATCCGGCTATCCGGTTATCAAAAAGGACTTCAATTTTCACTATTTTACCAGTCGGAAACTCTAAATAGAATGCCTTCAGTTGCCTTTAAAAAATGCTGCTCAAAACAAATCATTGGAAGCTAAAAGTTGGCGAGCACAAACTTTATACCATAGAAAATCACCCTGCCAAAAGGATTCACCAAACAACAAACGAGATGGGAGATTTTAATAGTTAAAAAAACCCGTTTAGAAATGCCAAAAAACCACAAACTGAAAACATTACCGATTGCCTCGGAAAGAGATGATCTAAAAATATCAGATGGCGGGCTTGAGATCAACCACTGGATCTGGAAAAATCCTCATATGCAAGGATCGAAATGAACCAACCACCAACTGAAGATGATCATCCGTTCAAAAGCTACGAACTTAAGAAAAAGGCTACTTTGAACAGTTATTTTATCCGTACTTTATCATTATTATTGAACACGTTTCACCGACCTTGCAATCTGATCAAACAGAAACCTCACAGTCTGAAACCCTGGATATAGATTCTCTCTCATATATAGAAAATAATTCCATATTTAGATTCATCATACGATCAATTAGTTATCCGGAAAATATCCCCAAAGTTGTGCCCTCAGAACACCCTGAACTGAAAACAGTCAAATTCAAAGAAATTGGGTTTGGAATCAATTGAGAAAAGGCATCAATCGGATTCGTCATAATCTAAAACTCATGATGAAGAAACACTTTCATATCTACATTATTAATCAACCTTCAATTATGCTTGAGCTCAATCTAGGCGCAAATGGTAGGTCCTCAAAGTGGGCCACTCACAAAACTGAACTGTGCATTGCTGAAGAAACTCAACAATCTGCAATTTGAATGGCTCTGGAAAACACGTCAAACGGGTATGTGAAAGGCTGAAAATTGGCATGGTACTTCTTTCTTATTCCTAAAACATGATGCAATAACCCGCACATCTTGATCAATCACATGGCATTGAATGCATTCATCCGAACAGGGCCTCCGACTATACAACTGATCCCCATTAAAATATTAGAAACTACAAACAGAATTAGTTTGGGAAACTAGGTAAACGGATTCATCATGGCCTGAAAGTTGAAACACAAGGAGTATTTGACCCCTGGAATATGTTGCAAAAGGAAATTTCTCAATAGGGTCACAGGGTCAAAAGTTATAACTAGTTAAACAGGTGCTTCCAGAAATCTGAACATTTACTCAAGTGTATGACAACAACAAACTACCAACTTTGAGAGGTTTGAAACCTAATCAAACAGATTCAAAATGACTTGAAAATTGGAACATAAGCTCTTTGATATGCATATTAAACATCCTCAAAGTGGTGGGTCATGAAACATTTCAAGACACAAGATATTCAACTAAAAATAGGGTCCTCTACAATGATTTGACACTTGGGAAGAAATGCAAATTTGAATGAACACCTCAGAATGGCTACCTCCTAAACACTTCAGATTTACAATGCAGGAGCTGGGACCCACTGTATATGTCAAACAAAAGGCGTTGAACCCACTCTCCAGGCTATACCTTATGAAATTCATCAAGCCCATTTCTACACGGTCTTGAACTTAGGTCTTTAAACTGCTCCTTTGAAACACTGAACATTACCTTAGGAAAATCTTATGAACATGGCTCAAAACTATATGGATTTTTCAGAGTCCCAACAGTGGCTCTAATTGGGGACGCTTGCTCCTTGTAGGCATGCAGAGAATTCATGAATCTTTGGTACAACAAACCACTCAAAATTGAAAACTGACTGATTGCTCTCTCAAAAAACCGGGAACTATGCTGAAAGAAACAAACTACACAACTGAAAGCAAAGCAACTATACAATATATACATCACTTGCAAAGGCTTAGAGCCTCAAAACTGAAACCACTTTTTACCTCTGTCAAACATATGATTCTCATCCATGTATGAAACAAGCAATCTAAAATTTTTTTGACAAACATGCTGCCAACATATATGAATGAATTTGAGCTGGAAAGTGGTTATGTACTTGCCACAACCCATACTCTTTTGGTCACTATCATCCTCACGTTCATATTCCAGAAAATATGATAAATCCTTTATCTCTTCTTGATGTTGACTGGATGTATAAAACTTTTCCAATAATGCCTCAAAACATGCACTACAATGATGATCTTGCACTACTAAAAACTCACATAACTAAGAAGGAACTTGATCCTCAAACTTATCCTTGTGAGATAACTCAGCCATTGAACAACTTGGTTCATTGATAACGTATTCACAATCTAAATTGTGAATAAAGTACAAACCTTTTTCACAAAAATCATGATGCAAGGACAACTAATCCATACCATTATTTTTATCAATAAATTTGTTGTCATCAACATTGATACAATCACTATCAAATTCATCAAAAGAGGAAAGAATGAATGGACAAGAGACTTGTTCATTATCAAAATCTGAATGACAAGAAAAAATATTGTCATGGTCTTCTTTGTCTTCATTAACCAACTGAAAAAAGAATTTATAATTATATTGCACACATAAACCTGGATCATCAAACACTATTTCTGCTGAAGCTTGTAGGGTTGAGGAAGCACTTTCCAATTCATTATTTTCCTCGGCCTCTTGATTTATAAAAGAATCTCCAACACTAAAGTTATCAAAATCTGAATCTGTACCAACATATGAGACATTCCTATGTCCTTCACACTTATATGGAACATAATCTTGCGAAGTGTTCAATCTCTGAAAATCAGCTTCTAAGAGGTCTGAGATTTGTTCACTGCTTAGTGTATATGGGATTTCATTTTCATCTTCTTTGGTTTCTTGATTGATGCTACAAGTTTCTTCCTTGTTTGGGACAAGGGCAGTCAACTCTCGAATCAAATCATCATTGCAGCAACTTTCATCTGCATCATATATATCCCTTTGATGTTTGCACAAATGTTTTTCATACTGGGATAATAGAGTTGTTCTATTGTGTTGATAGAAGGAGAAGTCTACAAACTTTATAAAAGCATTATCAACTATAGACTTTTCAATATCATCTTCATCTTGGTGTCTGCTAAATTCACTATCAGTGTCATAACTAACACCATCGGTACAAAGGGAAAGAACATCATCATCTTTATTTGCATAACATTGCTCACAAGGAGACCTATCTTTCATGTCATCATAATCTGATTTTTTATCACTAGAAGAGCATGCCCCTGTATCCAGCAGAACATCACTGCCAATGTAAAATTTGGAACCATTAAACATGTTGTCCTAATTTTTCAGCTCCGTACATGGAAAGTAATTAGCATCTTGAGTACATGTTTGAACATTAAAAGAGAAACCTTGAACCTCAATCATGTGCACATCATACAAGTCTTCGAGAGAATCATTTTGAAACACAAATCTTGGCTTGAAATTAGATTCATTTTGAGAGGAAACATTATGTTGAAATGGGAAAGTAAAAGGTTCATTTTCTATCTAGTTATTGATATGTCTTTGTTGTGTTGCTTCACCATTCTCTGAGAATAGGACATTAATACCCCTCTCATCAAAATCCTGGAGGAAAGATGAAACCTTTGACTGAAGTAAACAAACTAGTGTAAGTTCTGAAACCTCTTTCAACTTTTCATCAAATGTCTCAAATTATGGTTCGAACAAATCGGTAGGTAGCTCATTACATATGTCCTCCTTCTGACAAATGCGTACTTGACATAGTTCATTGTTGTAGGGCAGATTTTTAGCATTGTTAACTTTTTCTTGACAAGACATTGATTCCATATTACTGACAAGATCAAACTCCTCAATATCTTCATCAAACTGGCTGACTTCCATTTCTGGTTCAAGGGAAAATTGAGCTACCATGATTTCATATTCGGGCTCACATAAGCCCTCATCCATCTCATGACCAAAAGTTTCATATGGTAGATCAAAAGTTGAAAGCATACAAACTGAAAAATCAGTTTCATCACCACTGTCATCTAAAACACAAGAATTCACTAATGTTTCAATCATATCAACTCTTTTACAATTACTTTCAGCACATGATAACTGTTCATTTTCTTCACATAGTTGTCCATAAACTATTTCCTTGTCTTCAAGAAGATCAAGATCACTCTGACTCCCTGAATCTTCTTCCTCACCTTCAGCATCCCTGAAATCTAACATAACTTTATTTGGGGCTTTATCATCATCCGATGAAAGATCTTCCCCCTCTTCATTTTCAATACTTGACTACAAACAATAAGTCTTTGCATCCCCACAACTAGAGGAACTAATTTGAGATCTACTTGGAATATACCCTTTGTAGATGTCTGTCTCTGTATCAAGAAAATGTTGTAATTCTTCACTAACCATGTTGACTTGTATATCAGGGATAGGCATTGTTTTCTGCAAATTTTCTTCATTCACATTATGTTTAGAAGTATAACTTGAAACATGATCAGTAAGATCGGCAGAGATGGAGACTTTTTGATATTGATGTTCATTTGCTGATTCACACCCTTCCTCTTCAATTGGAACATCATGACAACGGACTCCAATGGATAAAAATCCTTTAGCAATTTTATATTTCAAGTTATTTTCAATGTCCATTGCTATCATGAAAGCCTGATGCAAATTATTTGTCTCTTTGTTTCTCAACAGGAAACTCATCTTTTTACCGAAAGCACCCAAATAAATTATTAAACAAACATGATCATTAGGTCTATAATCTTTCGGAATATCATGCAATGTTTTAGAAAATCTGATGTTGAATGGTGGAACCAATTCATTTTCTTCAATTTTAATCTCCATCAAATTGTTCAACAAAATGCTCACATCAATTCTCTTAGCAAACTGTTCCAAGAAAACTGAATTGAAGTCCTCCCGTGAAGAAATAGAATTTGCTGGCAGTGAATAGAACCAAACCTTGGCATCATCCTTCAAAGTCTGAACTAGCAACTTCATAATAACATCTTCATGGTAAATCTCGAGTCTCCCATTAGATCAGTGAACTCTTGTAGATGATCACATGCTGAATCTGATTGTTTCCCCTTAAACTCCTTCAAATGCTTCCTAATCTTAGTAGGAATCTCATTTGGGAAACCAAGTATGCCATCAAAACACAATGGTGCATACCTCTATATAGAAAAACCTCTACTTGAATCTAGTACAGAGTACACTTCCTCTTAATGAGGTTTTCAAATTTTATTACAAACAACTTATACAACCATAAGACCTCTTACACATGCATATTTCTCAAAGATACAACCCAAATTTTTAAAGAAGTCTAGAAGAATATGCAGACCCACAATTCTAAAATCCTTTTATGTGGTGACTTTTTCACCGAATAGGATTATACAAATATAAATTATCTAATGAGAAATACCTAGTAAGTTCTGATGCTGCAATTTTTCTTTGGCTGGAAACGATGGCAAGTTTCAGAGCTTGCTTCAAAACTCCATCGGGTTCTTTTCTTATAGAGTTGCCACCTCCTTGAAGAGGAAAAAACACCTTATCTTTCTTTCTGTATACTTCTTCCAGCCAACACAAACTTCACCAGTATCCCAAATACTATTTATCAAAGCTAAATACATCATATCTTTATTCTGAACTTCGCACTGATCAAACATAGGATCTTAGAGTCGCTACTCACAACTTGGTGAGATGATTTCAAAGTTGTTTTAAACTGACTCTTTGCACTTAAATGGAAATCACTAGATATGATAAACAAGCCAGCCAGGAGTCAAAGCTCTACTCATACCTGCATTATTTATAATTGATTTATAACACCAGGGATATCAAATGATTGAAATAGGTAGGTCAAGAGTCAAGCTCAACTTGAAACCTACACTATCCACTTATGATTATAATCCCTATTCCCCAGGAGAGTCACCATTTTTTTGGTGTTTGAAAATGCTTATGCCAACTAGGGCTGCCAATATGCCTTGAGACTAGTATTAAGAATGGTTAGTTCCAAGTATGAGAGCTGTGCAAGACAACTGGACCAACTATAGGGATAAAACCACCATCTTCTGCTTCTAGCTCTGCAAAACCAAGGCGGGTGCACTTGATCCAATTTGTTTTAACTCTGCCCCTTACTGATTATTGGATCTTACAATAGATAACAGTGAGAAAGTACTAAATAACAACCTATTATTCATTGACTCTCCATCACTGGGTAGGACAATACATAAAAGTAAATAAAACTAGAATAACTAGTAATGATTAAATGATTTCTTGCAAAATGTAAACAATCATGCAACACATGTAATAGTACAGGGGGTACTAGCTCATGATCGGTGCCTTATCCATTGGGCATCACACCTGAAGCAGACATGGAATACAAGAACAACTACTATATTCATCTGAGAAACCAAGTCATAAACATAGTCAAACATCTCTTACACTGCTTACAGATATCCTTCCTGATTGAACCAAATAAATCTATGCTTCACTCTAAGGCTTTTAACCTGATCCTAGATCAGGGCTGAGAGACAAAACACATACACCAGTAATCTAATGCAATGAGTTAGAAAACTCAGAATTCATCAAGAACAACTGAAGGAGAGATCCAAGAATGAGAAACTATATTAAGTATGTGGGTTCAAATCCCTATATTACAAACTAATTCAGTGATACCATAGACAATATGCAAAAGATACAAAAGTTTTCTTTCTAGTACTGATACAAAAGAAAAAATCTTACAACTTGGACTGAGGATACACACTGAGCTTTTCAGCTTCCTATGTCAAGAATTTCCAACCAGTAGCTCTAAATGATTACAAAAATTCCCTTTATAAGATCAAGGATAAACAAAATATCATTTAGGGAACTTTTAGGGCAACACAGTCAGCCCTAAGACTCAACAAAATATCCTAGACAAATCTGAAATCGGATTACATTCCAGATCATACTTTTACAAAATATCTGCAACTCTATCCAAAATTTGACCTCAGATTACACAGTCTGCTACTGCTCTCACTCACTTTGTCAGAACTGAAAATAAATGCTACCATTACATTCATCATTTCGAGCTGATTTCGGAAACATATAATACTGATATATTTGGTCAAAAAATAAGCCTCTAGGAAGCATTTTCATGAGCAGACTGTTACCATTTAAATTTTTTATTTTTTGAAATAGTTGACTTTATAATTTTGAATTTCAACTTTATAGAGACCTCAAAATTCAAGGTGGGCCCCATGCCACTTGGCATCACCTGATTCATCCGACCGAACACCTCATTGCCATGTCATATACCTCTGCCACATGTCGCTCACCGGTTTGCTGACCTCACTGACTGTGCACCTATTTAACAGTTGACAGTTGATCGGATGACACATGGCACCGTATTGCTATTCCGCCATCTTAATTTCCATGCATCTTCAATCTTGCGCTTTGGCGACATCTGTCAGATTGGCATGCATCCCAAGGCGACTGACCAACTGGTCCATCCTCTGCTTCATTATCGGGTTGATAGGTGTCGCATTCTTATTTGTTCGTAATAACCATTTGACACCAAATCGCAACTTATTTCCACATCATCATCATGACACATGTCACCATCTCCCTATACCGCAATGGTAAATTACTTGCAAGTTTATCTCAGCAGAATAGCGAGCACCACTGGATCTTGTCACCATCTCGCTATACCACAATGGTAAATTGCATGCAAGTTTATCTCAGTGGAATAGCCAGCACAGCAAGTTTATCTTAGATGGATTTACTATATTCCTAGTTCTTTCATTTTCTTCGTTATGCTGTTGCTTTGCAATAGATGATGGGGCCTTCAGATGCACAAGCATAGTAAACTTCTCACAAGCTTCTGATCGTGGAACTACAGCAAATCCAGGGAATGTTACTAATTGCACAGAATTTTTATCATCTTCCCTTGGCCTGCTATCTCCACTTGCCACCCATATAAACACAAATGATCAATTATCAAATTTCTTTGTTTATTTATCAAATTACACCTTCAAACCAATAATTGAATGTAACATTCAATGGGCTCACACAGAATTAAAAAGCCAGTGTTCTTGTAGAGGGATTTTCTAGTTTAAATATCTCTTGAGTGGAAAATAAGCAAGAGAGTTCATGGGATCATGATGATCCGCATGCTAGGATGGAAACATTTCTCCAACCGTCAAAGAAGTGGACCAATCCTTTGATCCAAAGAACTCAAAGTATTAATGAGAACACCTATATGTACATAAGCATTCTCCCATTTTTTCATTATCATATTTGGCTTCTGAAGACCTTCAGCTTATGTTTCTCTTCTAATAACATCACATCATGTTTTCTCTGAAAACATAAATGCAACGAAACCATCAAATCTCTATTTAGACCAATGAGGCAGGCTGGACCCCAAGCGGATCTGGCCTAAAAAAATTTCAAACTGAAACAACCGGCCCTGAGAAACATCCTGAATGACCAGCGTCTACAACTGGATTGGATCCGGCTATCGGGCTATCAAAAAGGACTTCAATTTTCACTATTTTACCAGTCGGAAACTCTGAATAGAATGCCTTCAGTTGCCTTTAAAAACGCTGCTCAAAACAAATCATTGGAAGCTGAAAGTTGGCAAGCACAAACTTTATACCATAGACAATCACCCTGCCAATGGGATTCACCAAGCAACGAACAAAATGGGAGATTTTAATAGTTAAAAACACCCGTTCAAAAATGCCAGAAAACTATAAGCTGAAAACATTGCCGATTGCATTGGAAAGAGATGATCTAAAAATATCAGATGGTGGGCTGGAGATTAGCCATTGGATCTGGAAAAAGCCTCATATGAAAGGATTGAAATGAACCAACCACCAACTGAACATGATCATCCGTTCAAAAGCTACGAACTTAAGAAAAAGGCTACTTTGAATAGTTATTTTATCCGTACTTTATCACTATTATTGAACACGTTTCACCGGCCTTGCAATCTGATCAAATAGAAACCTCACAGTCTGAAACCCTAGATATAGATTCTCTCTCATATATATAAAAAAAGTCCATATTTAGATTCATCGTATGATCAACTGGTTATCTGGAAAATATCCCCAAAGTTGTGTCCTCAGAACACCCTGAACTGAAAACAGTCAAATTCATAGAAATTGGGTTTGGAATCAATTGAGAAAAGTCATCAATCGGATTCGTCATAATCTAAAACTCATGATGAAGAAAAAATTTCATATCTACATTATGAATCAACCTTAAATTATGCTTGCGCTCAATCCGGGCGCAAATGGCAGGTCCTCAAAGTGGGCCACTCACAAAACTGAACTGTGCATTGCTGAAGAAACTCAACAATCTGCAATCTGAATGGCTCTGGAAAACACGTCAAACGGGTATGTAAAAGGCTGAAAATCAGCATGGTACTTCTTTCTTATGCCTAAAACATGATGCAATAACCCACACATCTTGATCAATCACATGGCATTGAATGCATTCATCCAAACAGGGCCTCCGACTGAAATGTACAACTGATCCCCATTAAAATATTAGAAACAACAAACAGAATCAGTTTAGGAAACTAGGCAAATGGATTCATCATGGCCTAAAAGTTGAAACACAAGGATTATTTGACCCTTGGAATATGTTGCAAAAGGAAATTTCTCAATAGGGTCACAGGGTCAAAAGTTATAACCAGTTAAACAGGTCCTTCCAGAAATCCGAACATTTACTCAAGTGTATGACAACAACAAACTACCAACTTTGAGAGGTTTGAAACCTAATCAAACGGATTCAAAATGACTTGAAAATTGGAACATAAGCTCTTTGATATGCATATTAAACATCCTCAAAGTGGTGGGTCATGAAACATTTCAGGGCACAAGATATTCAACTACAAACAGGGTCCTCTACAATGATTTGACACTTGGGAAGAAATGCAGATTTGAATGAACACCTCAGAATGGCTACCTCCTAAACAATTCAGATTTACAATTCAGGAGCTGGGACCCACTGCATATGTCAAAAAAAAGGCATTGAACCTGCTATCCAGGCTATACCTTATGAAATTCATCAAGCCCATTTCTACACGGTCTTGAACTTAGGTCTTTAAACTACTCCTTTGAAACACTGAACATTACCTTAGGAAAATCTTATGAACATGGCTCAAAACTGTATGGATTTTTCAGAGTCCCAACACATTGGTAGATCAATTACATTTTGATTTATTTGAAATAGGTTGAGAACTAGGAGGAACCATAACCAGATCCTTCACAGGTTCTTTAGGAAGATCAATAGGATTATCAACAATAGGAGGAACAATCACAGGATCTTTAACAACTTCTTTAGGAAGAGCAATAGAAGGAACTTGATTAACAGAACTAGAAGCCATAGTTAAAGGAGGTATAGAAGGTGTAGGAAAAAGACCATGATTAATATCCATTGGAGGTATTCTTAATTCAAGAATCTTGTGATGTTTATAAGCTTGATATGAATGGAAAAGATTATCAGGTCGAGGAGGACATGAATTAGGTAATGAAGGCCAAAAGAAATCAAGAGTAGCACAATCTTAAGGCCTAGAAGGTTGATATAAACTATGATTAACCATCTTCACATCTTCACCATGAATAAATTTAAGACACTTGTGGATAGGTGAAGCAACAGCATGCATGGCATTCAACCAAGGCAAACCTAGCTTCACTTGAAATTGATCAGAAGTGGGAACAACAACAAAGGTAGTGTTCACAATTTTTCCACAGAGTTCAACCTGTAGAGTAATAGTTCACAATGGTTTTCTACCAAATGATCAATAAAGAAAACCATTGCAAGGTTGAATCCATACATTTGATGTATCATAAGAATCACATTGTAAGCTTTTCATAAAAAGATTTTCTTTAGTAATAGCATTGACTAAGGATGTAGGATCAACAAGACAACCATAAGTAGGTTTCTGAGAAATCCTAGCATAAATGTAAAGAGGACCATTACGAGCCTTAATAGTCTTACAGTCATCAAAGTTAATCAAAAGTTCCCGAGGTCTTTTATTCTTAGGTTGTTGAAGTTTAGGTTGAGTTTTCAGTTCAGGTTTAGGTTTTGGTCACGGTTGAGATTGAACTTGAGGTTGAATTTGAGGTTGAGGTGGAGGTTGAGGTGGAGATACAGATTGACCAACATGCTCCACTTGATTAACAACATGATTGAGATCATCCATCTTTGAATCATACATAATTTCCATAGCAGATGGTTGAGCAATGGTATTAGTATCATGCATAGGTAAAGGATTCATATAGATTTGAAGGTTCTGATTAGGAGGAGAGATAGATTTGTTCCCACTACCATCAAGATTATCAATAGATAAGGCATTAGAGTTAATTAAGTCTTGAAGCTTATGTTTTAAAGAATAGCACTTCTCAGTATCATGACCATTCTGATGATGATATTGATAAAAAGAATTTGGATCAAAAGATTTAGATTGAATCATAGCAGGTAAAAGAGGTCGAATAGGAGGTAAAGTAATCATATTAGCAGTTAATAACCTATTCATAATAGTATTTAAAGATTTAGAAAGAGGACTAATGATTTAATTTAATCAAAAAGTAGTGGATGCAGAAGTGGCATTGTGAAATGCAACAACAACTTGATCAGCAACCTCATTCGCTTGTTTGTTTATCTTGACATAGTTGTTGAATTTTTTTAATTTGTTTGGATTAGGAGCAGCATCACTCTTATCAACTGGAACAGGAGCCATTGGAGTATTGCTCTCAAATTTACTCACTTGTAATTGATAATGATGAGGCACTGCACAAAGTTGTTGAAAAGAGGTAAATTCAGTAAGAAGAATCTTTTGTCTAATATCCTGTCACAAAATTGAAATAAATATATGTTGAATATCAATATCAGGAACAGGATAGGAAATCTGAGCATACAAATGCTTAAATCTTCCAATAAATTCAATTAATTTTTCTTTAGCACTTTGTTTACAATGCATTAAATCAGTCAAAGACACTTGTGGGTCAATGTTGTTTTGAAATTATTGAATAAAGGTATTAGAAATTATTGGAAAGGAATCAATAGAATAAGGAGGCAAGGAAAAATACCATTGTACGGCCTTGTCAGGGAAGGTTCTAGCAAATAGTTTGGCTAAACTCCTATGGTCATGAGCATAATCACTACAAAGGATTTGGAATGTTTTAACATGATGAACATGATCTCCTTTTCCATTGTAATTCTCAAGATGAAGCATATTGACTTGCTGAGGAATAGGAGTACGAATAATATCCAAGGACAAAGGGCTTCCCATGTCACATGTAGGAATACTAAACTTGTTTTGAGTTAAGGAAGCAAGTTGTAGGTGTAAGGATGACATAGTTGGAGACAAAATTATGATTATTGAATCATTAGAGGAAATAGGAGTAGAAACATTAGAAACACTAGGTAAAGTGTAAGAAGTTGCAGGAATAGAAGACACAACTGGAGGAACACTAGGAGCTACAGTTGGAAGTAGATTGGAATAAGTAAAAGAAACATTATGATATGAAGGTTGTGATGTAGGAAGGGAAATAGGAGGAACACTCATACGAATAGAGGGAACCATCATAGAGACCAAAGAAGGAGTATAGAAAGAATACTAGGCAAAGGATTAGAAGAGTGATGTATGATAAACTTCAAGGCTTGCTTTCACACCCTCCAAGAGACTTCACTTGCCTCCTAGTACCCTATTCCTCTATAGGATCTTCCAATAGGCTTATATCATTAACTAAGACCTATTCAAAGTCTTCTTATAAGATTCATTCTCTGAAAACTTCACCTTGAATGATCAACACCCTAGTTTTGATTCACTTCTCCACACTCACTTAGAAGGCTCTAAGTGCCAAATCTCCATAAAATTGCTTCAACATTGTATAAATGTTCTCCATCATGTAAATAATCATAATATTTCCCATTTGAACCATTTTGGAAGGATCTTGAATCATCTTCCTATCATCTTCATCAATTCATCATGTAGAGACCTTAAAATAGGCATATTTCCTTGTAGCCTTCACCAGTCCATTTTCCCCCTTTTTAGTAAAATTTTCCCAAACAACCTAGAAAAGTAAAACTTTATTTGGATACCCTTTTGGAATTTTTAAAACTTTCATTAAGGGTTCTGGGTCTGAAAGTGACTGTACAAGGGGTTCCTACAAACAAGGACAAGAGGCCTAATATGCGTAATTTCTAGGACTGAACTGTGGTTTCGATAGAAAACTTGCTCAAACCAAATCCTAAATGATTGGTATGACTCCTATATTCATAGAATGGATAGATATTATGTTTAACTTCATGAAAAATTCTTGGAGCAGTACAGATCCATACAACCATGCAATGTTTCTTCACTCTTTTCACCTCTAGACCTCTAACTGGGCTGCACAAACTCGCCTAGGGCCTAGCATATAAAATAGTTCTTCATGATTTTAGGACTCCTAAATCCTAAAAATATGTACAAAAATTAATCCTCTTCCATTTCTATCTATCATGAATGATTATCCATGGTTAGATTTCATGGAGGAGCCATGACTCTTTAAACTACTCAAAACAAGCTGAAAATAGACTCCCTGGACTAAAACGCCCAAAACCAGTACTTAGATGAACTCAAAATGACCTGATATTCAAATGAAAAAGTTCACAAAAAACATATAGAAAACTAATCCATCATTATATTTAGTCTTTCAGTCAATTAAGTATGAATTTCAACACAAAACAACAGAAAATTCACTAAAAAATTCTTGTAGAGCTCTTTTAACTTTCTCTAAACCATTACAATGCATAATGAAACTTGGTGTTCGATTCTTAGGTATCATTAGATGAAATTTCCTTAATTTTAGGGCCTATTTGATGCAGCATAACCATCCTATAACTTAGGGAATCTAAAGATACCCGAATGGCATGCACTCTTTTGCAATAATTGCAAAATTGAAGACAACTTCTTCTCAACACTTGGCAACTTTGTCATGTGCCTCAATCCTATATTATAAGACTCATAACCTCCTATCTTTCAATAATATAAGGCCATTGATGACCTTATGGCATCTTTACATTATAAATTATGTGTTTATAACACATTAAAGACTCTCACCTAAGCTAAGCTTCTAACTTAAGAAATTAAATAAACATCTAACAAAGGCTATTATTGTGACCTTAGTCCTAATGACTAACTCACCTAGCCAATAGATCAAGAGACCTTTTAAGGTCATAAAATAAATTAAACTAAGCTCTTGACTTGGTTAGAGTCAAGTACAAGCCAAAATTAACTTTCTAATGGAGGTTAGCCTAGGTGCTCCTGCACCATCCTCCCCAAAATAAGAAATTCAATCCACCCTTGGATTGATGAGGCTAGGATCAATTCCCAACCTTTTGAAATTTGATTCCTTTACCCAAATGCCATTAGAAAAATTCTTCCTATACCTTTGAATGAGGTGCTCTTTATACTTTTTATGTCTAGTCTTCTTGTAGGTCCTAGTGTCTAGTACACTGTCTGGTCCTGTACCCATAGCAGTAGGAAGATATAAGTCTTCCACATCTTTTATCACCTCATGGATGGTCTAATAAATGTCTTATTGTGGTCCCTTGTAATGGACAAGGTTTTCAATATTAAAGATATTAGACAATCCACTGTCCTCTGGCAGGTCTATTTTGAGAGAATTGTCACCATACTTCTCTGATATAGGATAGGGTCCTATCCTCCTCATTTGTAGCTTATGAGGTACTCCTTTGGTCAATCTAGATTTTTTTAAGTGTACCAT
Source organism: Chamaecyparis obtusa (assembly GCA_027943335.1). Taxonomy (NCBI): domain Eukaryota; kingdom Viridiplantae; phylum Streptophyta; class Pinopsida; order Cupressales; family Cupressaceae; genus Chamaecyparis; species Chamaecyparis obtusa. The sequence continues at coordinate 1,052,757 of BSBK01008211.1, read as the reverse complement.
GACTAGATCACCAATTTTGAACTCCACTTTCCTTCTACTTTCATCCACGTTGGTTTTGTGCTTATTGGTGTTGTCCACTAGTGTCTTCCTTACTATTTCATGAACTTCTTGCATAGAAAATGCAAAGTCATCAGCATATGCACTTGCATTGACTCCATCTTTCAAATCCCTTAATTCATAGACACCTCTAGGATGTAGGCCATAGACAATTTCAAATGGAGTCTTCCTGGTTGATCTATTTATGGTGTCATTAAAGGCATATTCAGCTTGCCCAATCAACTGATCCCATGGCTGACCATACTCCTTAGTCAAGCATCTTAGAAGATTTCCAAGGATCCTATTGACAACCTTAGCTTGACCATCAGTTTGGGGATGGTAGGCTGACCCAAAAGATAAGTTAGTGCCCAATCTTTGCCAAAGAGTCTTCCAAAAAAGACTAATAAATCTTGTGTCTCTATTTGATACAATACTAATAGGTAGTCCATGTATTCTCACTATCTCTTTGAAGAATAGAGATGCTATTTGTCTTGCATCATTTGTAGTCTTACATAGCACAAAGTGAGCCATCTTACTAAACCTATCAACAACAACATAAACATTGTCCATCCTTTGTCTTGTCTTGGGTAGCCCAACTACAAAATCCATGCTTAAGCATTCCCATGGCCTAGTAGGAATTGGTAGAGGTTGGTAAAGACCAGCATTTGTTGAAGTACCCTTGGCCTTTTGACATACTACACAACTCTCCACATACCTCCTAACATCAAGATTCATTCTAGGCCAAAATTAAAACCTTGAAACAAGGTCTTGAGTCTTAGTGATCCCAAAGTGACCACTCAAAGCACCATTATGCTTTTCTTGAATCAAATTCTCTCTAATGGAACCTCTAGGAACACACAATTGATTCCCTTTGAACAAGAGATCACTTTGCGAAGTATAATCAGCATATTTACTATGAAAATGATTCTTGTATTCAGCACATACCTTGTAAATGTCAGCAAAGTCTCCATCATCTACATATAGGCCCTTTAAATGATCTATCCCCATGCTTTTCAACTGAATTTCTTGTAGTGTGAGGGCTCTTCTTGACAATGCATTAGCCACCTTGTTTAGTACACCCTTCTTGTGCTTGATTTTGAAGGTGTAAGCTTGTAGGTACTCAACCCACTTCATGTGCTTGTGACTCAACTTGTCTTGTGAATTCAGGAAGCTAAGTGCTTGATTGTCTGAATACACAATGAACTCCTTGGGAAGAAATTAGTGCCTCCACTCTCTTAGAGCTTGGACCAATGCATACATCTCTAAGTCATATGAGGAGTACTTCCTCTTAGCCTCACTTAACTTCTTAGAATGGAAAGCCATCGGTCTACCCTCTTGGCTTAGAACAACCCCAATTGCTACATTGCTAGCATCACATTCAATGGTGAATAGCTTCTCAAAACTTGGCAGCACCAAAATAGGTTGGGTAGCTATCCTTTCCTTCAACAACTCAAAGCTCTTATTAGCATCTTCATTCCACACAAACTTGGTTTTCATTCCTCCTTTGATAGTATCTAACATAGGGGCACAAATTGCACTAAATTGTCTTATGAACTTCCTATAGTATTGTCCAAGGCCATGAAAACTCCTTACCTCAGTTGCTGACCTTGGAGTAGGCCAATTCATGATAGCCTCCACCTTTCTCTTATCCATTTTCAGATTTCCATGTGATAAGACAAACCCAAGGTACACTAATTCTGATTTGATGAACTCACACTTCTCCAAGTTGATCATCAACTTCTCCTCATGCAGCTTCTTGAAGACAATATCAAGATGTTTCAAATGCTCACTCTTTGTCTTGCTAAAAAGTAGTATATCATCTAGATATACAACTACAAACTTGCCTATGTAGTCTTTGAGTACTTCATTCATGAGCCTCATGAATGTGGAGGGGGAATTTGACAATCCAAATGGCATGACTAGCCATTCATAAAGCCCTTCATTAGTTTTGAAGGCTATCTTCCACTCATCTCCTTCATGGATTCTTATTTGGTGATAGCCACTCTTCAAGTCTATTTTGCTATAGTACCTTGCTTCACCTAAATAGTCCATTAAGTCTTCAATCCTAGGGATAGGGAACCTATACCTTATGGTTATCCTATTGATAGCTCTTGAGTCAGTACATAGCCTCCAAGTTCCTCCCTTCTTAGGTACAAGTATAGTGGGTACAACACATGGACTAATACTCTTTCTAATTAGGCCTTGGTCTAAGAGCTCTTGTATTTGTCTTGCTATTTCCTCATTTTGTTGAGCAGTCATCTTGCAAGTAGCTTTGTTAGGTAGGGTAGCTTCTGGGATAAGGTCTATTCTATGACTTATGGCTCTTTAAGTGGGTAAGGCTAAAGGTTGACCATCACTTACAATGCCTTGGTAAGTCTGAAACATACCTTGAATCTCCTTTGGTAATTCAGTCTTCTTAGTCACCTTGTCTTCACCTCCTTCTCTTCATTTCAACACCAATGCATACCCTGTTAGCACTTGAATGAATTTCCATGGTCTTCTATCTTTTATCTAGTGTTTCCCTACAAAATTTCATGGCTTTAGCATGTTTCCCCTGGTCTCTGTGTCATTTTTCATGTCTCTGGCTAAAACCCTTAGCAAAAAATTCAAAAACTAGCTGTTACATTTAAAACCCTTTGTTTTTACCTTGGCCTTGTTATAATTTCAAGTTAAATTTTTGGGCCACTTAAAACCTTTTATCTGCATGTGCTAATTATATGGGTTCACTTTATGTCATGCAGTTAGGTTCATCATGTGTTGGCGGGGTCCCCATTATATTTCCTAAGTGCCCGTGTTTTAATTTTTCCTAAGCCCTATAGTTCCCTGCCAAAATATTTTCCCTAAGTCATGCTTTAATATTTTCCTATGTTTCGGCAGCCTTTATTTTCCCTCGGCTCAACTCTGACACCATCTCCATCTAATGGTCAGCATATCTTCTCAAGCAATGTGTCAGATGCATAAGATCTTGAGACAGCTATCGATTCTTTGTATGACGTAGCCTTTCCTTCAAGCGGGTCCATTTGCTAGGTGTGCAGATTTGGCTATCTCTCATTGGTCAACCTATTATGATTCAAAATGTTGTTTTTGGGACCGGTCTTCTTGGCTTTCAGGAAAGTTAAATTTTGATTTAATCTTGTCACTTTCGTTATACCGTTAATGAAATATGCTTGACTTTTAATGCAGCGGTATAGCGACAGTCGTTGATTCTCGTAAGAGATTTGTGAGTCCATGATTACATGTAGGCATAGTTGGCGCTATTTGATTCATCCATGTATTTGCATAGTGGCTTGTTGTCAGTGGGACCTAATTTTTTGGTGTGTCAGAGGGTCTTGGTCTTGTTACAGGATCGATGGTGGGCATGTCTTCGCAAGGGATGTGTCAGATGTATGAGATTTTGAGATGACCATTGATTCTATTGAGTGATGTAGCCTTTTCTTTCGGTGGGTCCACTGACATGTATTCTTAGTTGGTGAATGGTGATTGGTCTAGGTGTGCTAAGGTGGACTTGTTAGTGGATCTGCTAGTCTCAGGGAAGTTAATACACTAAAGATCTGACAGTTGTTGTGATACCGTTGATCAGAGATGCACAATGGATATGTTAGCGGTATGGCGACAACCATCAATCTTCACTAGGGGAAAAAGATTTGTGGTGGTCCATTTGTCAGTGATGACTGAGCAATTATAGAAAATGATGTGGTGACATGTGGCAGTTTCCAGGCAGGCCTAGGTGGGGTCTGGCGGTCTTGATAGACTTTTCGCAGCCGAAAATTTTTAAAAGAGTTCACTCATTCATGTAGTAAAGTGGAGATATCCTAAATTGACTGGTGATCTGGTGAATAGTGTTCACGTAATAGCTAAAAGAATTGGTGGAGAGATGAAACATTCAGTGAATAGGTGGAAGGGCCTTTGGTCACCAGTTTGCTACAAAGACCAGAGTTAGTTGTTTTCCTTTGTTCACTGATTCGCTAGAGTTAGTGATGGGTTAAGCTTTCACTTTGCAAATAGGAAATGCGCTGTCACATAATCACTAAATGTAAACTAGGATTCCTTTTAAAGTTAAGATTTAAAAGACTATGAAAAGGGAGGATCAGGTGGTTAGGACTTAAAGATAGCTTAGATTCAAACGTGGACCGCCAATTCGCTACTGGCGTTTGGAAATAACCGTTATCATTCAAATTCAAATTTTGGAAAGGTTTCCAACAATAGGAAGTACCAGAATTTATGGTTTCAACAGTTGATTTCAATTGGTTTGGTGGCGCTTGTTGTTTCTGTGTGGTCCAGGGTGTGCCATGATCATCTACAGGGGTTTGTACCATGTGGTTTTGTGCTTAAGGCATGTTGCAGGTGGCTAAAGGGGTTGACATTTTGGATGTTTTGTGATTCTTAGTACATTCTCAGTGAATTTATCATGATTGAGGATCACTCCAGGATTTTTCTTTCTCCTAGTTTCCTAGGTTTCTTCCTTGTAGTTAATTTATGACCATTTCCAGTTGATTGGGTGGTTGAAACCCTAACCCTAAGTCATTCATTGCTTGTTGCATTCTCTTTGAGAATTCCAAGATGACTAGGGAGTATATATTTCAGATTTTTTGATTTTGTAAGGGTTCCAAAACTTTCTTTGGTCCCAGCTGGTTGTTAATGGTGTTTTATTGATAGAGGAGCTAGATTTTGTGTCTTTTCCTATCTTTGTGTTATTCTGATTATATGTTGATTCTGAATATATTAATGAGAATGTTATTGAGTCCCAATCTTGCATTTGTGTATGTCTTCTTGTTTCAGTTCTAAGCTCATATATGTTAGTGTCACAAAATGTATTAGCATATGGTAAACAAAGAGTATTGTGAAGTCATCTTTGAGTTCCTAACAAAGTTAGGATTAAAGTCTTTTAGGTGGGTTCAGTGAGTTTGCAACCAAGCAAGAATCTGATGTCCTTGTGTCTGAGGGAGAGGGATAATAGGCAAAGCACTTATCCAAGATTCAGTTGTGTTTGAATTAAGGTATTCAATTGATGTATGTAATTGGGTGACTTTTTGCCTTAGGTTAAGGCACTAGTCCATCCTCTAGAGGCATTTCATTGTTATCAACCATGCACACACACATTCAAATGATAAAATCTTCAATCAGTAGTAAAGAGTATATTGGTATATTGTTTTGAGACTCCTTTAGAGAAGTGAGTCAAGGGTACACCCACCTGAGCATTAAGGCTCAAAGTGTAGGAGGATCTCTTTTGATCCTTTTTAATTGGCCCTCTTCCTTGTAGACTTTGGAGTGGTTATAGAGTCAAAGTTATAATAGGTTATCCATCAAATTATAAGTTTGCAAGTGAAGATCAAAGGGAACCACCAACAAAATGGTGAATCTACTAGGGAGAGTCTAGATATAAAAGGTATTAAGTGCACTCTTGTTTTCCTATTGTACTCAGTTAAAGGTTTTCCCATTTAGGTGGGTGGTGACTCAAAAGGTTAGAATTAGTGCTATAAACTGTAAATCATGGATAAAAGGAGGAATACTAGGTCCTTTGTCAGAAAGAATCCGAAGGTCACTCTAGAGAAATTGCCTAGATAGGAGAAGAAGAGTTGGATTAGAAGGAATGGTGAGTCTACTAGTGCTCCCATCAAAGAACAAAGAAATACTAGAGGTAGAGCACCACATGTTTCCTTAAGTGAGGAAGGTTCACAAGACATAGTTTCTAGATCAGATGGCGGTCGCTCTAAGGATAGATTTTATGATACCCCAGAGGCTGTAGTTCAAGACAAGGGTCCATTGCCTATAGGTCAAGATGAAAAAGCAAGAGAGATGGGTTTGGAGATTGATTTAGATCTTGATGAAGATAATTTCAAAAGAGAACCCGTGAGACCTAGACAAGTCCACTTCCCATTTCAAAATCTTTCTGATATGGATGTTTCATCAAGTTCTGATGACATTATGGTAGATCCTGATGATTTAAATGCACTAAGGTTGTAGTTGGTAGAGCAGGATGCCATACATTAGAGGTTACAAGAGGAGAGAGAGGCTGAGAAAGTGAATGTTCTAATAGAAAGGTAGTCTCTTCTTAGAAAAATTAATAAAATGAAGGAGAGAAACAAGATGCTTGCTTCTGCTCCTATGACTTTGCAACATGATGTTTTTGGTGATCTTGAGGCTTTGAGGAGTGAGCAAGAGTGCTTATTGCAAGATCAGGAATTTGATAAAGAGGGCCCTGTGGTTAGACAAGTGCAAAGTTATGCTCCTCTGCCTAAAGACAAAGATGGAAATGAAATCACTAGGCCTGCTATTGCGGCTGGTGAGAAAGGAAAGTAGAAGATGGTGGGACATCAAACAAGCAGATCATTGACAATACCAGGGGTCCCACCACCCAATTCAAATAAGGACACAGAAATAGAAAGAAGAAGAAAAGAAGATGAGGACCTTGCAAGAGAATTAGAGAAGGCTGAAATTGAAGCTTCCATTGTAGAAAAGAGAAGAAAGATCCAGTTCTTGAAGGCTTCATCAACTAATGCTCTTGGTCCATCTGCTACTAAACTAGGTATGCCATTTATGACTACTACTGTTCCACTTAGTAATGCTACCAGTTTATTTCCTTCTTCATTTGCTAGGATAGGTGCTGATCCTAGGCAAGAGTCAAATGCACAAGTAGATAGAAATGTAAATGCTAATGTTGATCCTAGGGTTAACACTAGTTCAAGTTTTCAAAGAAGACCTATGCAATTAGAAGGCTATAGGAAAATTAGTTTTGATGGAATTTCTGGTTACCCGAATGCTTTTCCAAATGATATAAGATATAAGGTACCTAAGTTTGATGATAATAATGCTATTAGTTGTGAGGAGCATCTTAGGTTATTTGTTGATATGCTTAATGACTATGAGGTAGAGCATGAGGATGTAGTCATGAAATTGTTTGTTCAATCTCTAATGGAAGATGCTAGAGATTGGTTTAAGAGACTTCCTGATAAATGTATTGATACTTGGGATTCCTTTGAGAGATGTTTTAAAGAGCAGTATGGTGATAGACCTAATGCTAGTTTCATGTTGAATGAATTCAATACCATAAGGAATAATCAGAATGAGACTGCAGCTAAATTGAACATGACATTTCAGAAGGGTATGCATAAGTTGTTCCAAGTTATGTGGTTAGATGACAATGTTTGTCTAACTACATACTTCAATGCATTTGATGGAAAGATGGGATATTTTTTGAGGGACAAAGAACTGAGAACTCTTAGGGATGCTTTTAAGATTTTTGTCAACATTGAGAACAATATGAAGATATCAGGAAAGCTGGGTGGAAAGAGAGATGACCCTAAATTGTTTGGGGATAAGAAATATAAAAAAGAAAATGATAAGAATGTTGGAGCTAGGAGGCAAGAAGAAGATAAATTGGATAAGGTGCTCAATGCATTGAAGGATTAGAAGGCACCTACAAATAGGAACATTAGTGCTCCTACCAATGAAAGGCCTAAATTCAACAACAATTTCAATAAGCAAAATAGATTGTAGAACTACCCCTACAACACCCAATGGAAGGATGGCAAGCCTATTGTCCCTGCTGCAAGAGGAAAAAATGATAGAGGTGTCCCTAACCCTCTACAAAAGGCTTCAATAAATGTCATGGAGGACGTACCTTGGTGTGTTGTATGCTAGTCCACTCATTCTACAGAGCATTGTGTGGTTGCACATTCTATGGCTGCAAATCAGGATTGTGTCAATGAGGAGATACATCAAGAAGAAGATCAAGATGATGTTGGATGCAACATGGCTTCCTCATATCTAAGATATGAAGAGAACTTTGATTTTGATGAAGAGGCAAATGTAAATGTGAGGAGACACAATCAGGCCCTTTTTCATCAAGAATTTTTTTTTGATAGTGAAGACATAGATAAGAAAACATGTAACATGAACTCTTCTTCTGAGCCAGTAAATTTGAGAAGACCTTCTAGAGAAGAGATGGATAGGATTACTATAGAAATGATTGCCCAAGTGCAAACTAGAGGCATGGTGGCAAGGAATACAAATGAGAAAGCTGCAGGAATGTTCATGAAGAGTACCAACTCCGGAGAGCCTAATGAGAACAAATCAAAAGGTGATCACATGGTGAAATTCAAGAATGTAAAAGGTAAGAATGTTGAGCCTAGGGGAGTTGGAATTGAAAAGACTTCTAGTGAGATTGAGAAGCCAGTTAACACAATGGCTAAGATTGAAAAAATGAGGGTGGCCAATACACCTAATGTGTTAGATAAGAAAAAAGATAGCAAGGTGGTGCAGATTGAGATTCCTTCTTCTGCTTCTGTTGATATGTTATTTGTATTGTCCCAAATTATAGTTAAGGTTCCGTTGTCATAATTGTTGAGGATCCCTAAACACAAAGATAGAGCTATTGCATGGGTAGATAATGTTCATAACAATGATGTTACATGCAATGGGTCTCAAGATAAAGCTTTGAAAGGTGTTGCTGCTCAAGTAATTGTGTCTCAAATTCTTCCAATATATTTGGATAGTTCTGTCAATGCCATCCTTGAAAATATTGATCCATTCTTTTTAAGCATTCTTGTGAATGGAATGAAGTTGAGGAATTGTATGATTGATAGTGGTGCCTCTAATACTATCATGCCTTTCAAAATCATGGAGAGGTTGGGCCTTAAAGTTGATACAGTCCAAGGTAGATGTTGTGCAATGGATCAGAGGGAGGTACCAGTTATTGGGACTATCAATGCAATGCCATATAGGCTAGCAACATATCTAGAGAAAGAGTTAACAATGAGTGTTTTGGTGGTGGACATCCCTCCTCATTATGGGATGTTGCTATCTAGAAGGTGGAGTGCTGCCATGGGTGGAAGTTTATAGTGTGATCTGTCCTATGCCACTTTCAAGATTGATGATCAGTTTGTCAAGATTGAACGAGAGCCAAGAGTATGCCACATGATTGAGAGGAATATTGATAATGAAACTACATGTTTTATGGATACTGATATTATTGCTTTTAGGGAAGAGATCCCTGTATTTGAGAATGAACCTATTTTGTCACCTATCTCTATTAAGGTAAGTGTTGATTCTATGAAGGGTGATTTGTGGGTAATGTACTTTGATGGTGCAAATTGCAAGGATGGAGCAGGAGCAGGTATCTTACTTATTTCTCCTGATGGAAAAACCTACAAATTTTCTTTCACATTGAATTTCTTTTGTACCAACAATATAACAGAATATGAGGCTTTGTTGTTAGGACTGAGGTTGGCATAAAAACATGGTATTAAATGCATAAGTGTTATTGGTGATTTTGAGTTGGTTGTGTCCCAAGTCAAGTCAATATATGCTTCCAAGAATAAAAGGCTAAAACAATATAGGAATGTAGTTTGGGATTTGATTGAACATTTTGATGCCTTCAATATTGAGTGGAAGGATAGGAGCAATAATAAGATGGCTGACTTGTTAGCCAATATTGCAATCAATCCCAATGATATTACATTTTTTGGTATCTCTAAGGTTGAAATTCAGGCTAGGCCTAGCATACTAAACAATGTTGAAAATTGGCAGGTTTTTGATGATGGTAATGATATTTTGAAGTTTATGAATTGTGAAGATCAGTATCATGGTTAGGAATTTGATTGTTCAACCTTGATTGAGTCAGTAGAAGGAAGGGAGGTTATCTTTGGTAGTGAGGTCATTCAACTTAGAACTAACAAGGTGCCTAAGGGACTTTTTGTTTTGGAGACTATCTTTGATAACTAGGATAGAGTTCAAAAGAATATCAAAAGAGAAGATCATGTTGATCTAGAGGAGATAAATCTTAGAACACATGAGGCACCCAAAAGGGTATACATTGGTAGAGATATATCTTAAAAGGTAAAGAAATCTTTGATTGAGTTGTTAAGAAAATTCAGGCATGTTTTTGCATGGTCATATGATGACCTAATGGTTTATAGAGAAGATTTGTTTCAGCATATTATTCCATTGAAAGAAGATGCTAAAAATTTCTAGCAAAAACAAAGGCCTATTAATCCCACTTTGGCACCCAAGATGTAAGAAGAGTTAATGAAGCTGAGAGATGCTAGAATTATCAAGCCTATAAGGCACTCTTCTTGGGTTTCAAACCTTGTTCCTGTGAGAAAGAAGAATGGTGACATTAGGCTTTGTGTAGACTCTAGAAATTTGAACATCAGTTCATTAAAGGATAATTATTGTCTGCCCAATATGGAAGCTATGCTATAGAGAGTAACTAGATTAGAATTAATGTCTATGATGGATGGTTTCTCTAGTTACAATTAGGTCATTGTTAAGGAATCAAAACAATTCAAGACAACTTTCACAACACCTTGGGGGACATATGTTTATGTGAGAATGCCTTTTGGTCTCACAAATGCTGGTGCTACTTTTCAGAGGGCAATGGATGTTGCCTTTTTAGATTTCATAAATGATTTCCTTATTGTGTATCAAGATGATTCAACTGCCTATTCCAAGAAGGAAGAAGACCATTGCACTCATTTAGAAAGAATATTTGTGAGGGCCTTAGAATTTGGCATTTCATTAAACCCAAGGAAATGTGCTTTTGGTGTCACAGAAGGTAGGTTGCTTGGCCACTTAGTTAGGAAGCAAGGAGTGAGAATTGACCCTGAAAGGGTAGCAGCCATTGATAAAATTTAGAGGCTAAAGAATGTTAAAGGGATTCAGTCCTTCTTTGGTCAGGTCAATTTCTTAAGGAGGTTTGTGACAAATTTTGCAAAGGTTACTAGACCTATTTCTAAGATGTTGAAGAAGGGATCTGCAATCAATTGGGAGGGTGAGCCTGATGAGGCTTTCAAAAACATCAAGCAGGCTATCAAAGATGCACTAGTGCTTAAGGGACCTAATTATAATGTCCCAATGCAATTTTTTTCCTTTGCATCTTTTCACACTATTGCTGCAGTTTTGTTACAAAAGAATAAGGATGGTTTTGAGTAGCCTATTGCATTTTTCAGTAAATCTTTGCAGGCTACAGAATTGAAGTATGAAATAAATGAAAAACAAGCATATGCACTTGTGAAGGCAATCAAGGCTTTTAGGTGTTACTTGATGGGAGCAGTTATGATTGCTTTTGTGCCAAGTGCAGATGTGAAGGATATTTTCTCATAGCAAGAGGTGTCTGGAAGAAGATGCAGATGGATCAATAGGATCAAAGAATTCAATGTTGAGGTCAAGATTACTAAGTTGGTTAGAGGACAAGGATTGGAAAAACTGATGGCTCAATCCAATCTTGATGCAAATCAGGTAAATCATTCTGAAATTGATTATACATGTGACATGGATGATTTTGTTTGGTATCAAGATATTATCTATTATCTGAGAAATATGAGATGTCCAGTAGAAATGAATAATAATCAGAGGAGGACATTAAAATTATAGGCCATCAAGTATGTAATTGTGAAATGTAAATTGTATAGAAAGAATTTGGATTGCATACTTTTGAAATGTGTAGATGAAAATTAGGCTGAAGTATTATTGAAGGAAATGCATGAGGGAGTTTGTGGTGGACATTATATGGGTAAAACAACTACTCATAAAATCTTGAGAGCAAGATTCTGGTGGCCCACAATCTTCAAGGATGCAGAATAGTTGGTGAGGAGGTGTGATTCTTGTTAAAGGTTCTCTGGTAAGCTTAAATTTTTAGGTAATATGCCATTAAAATTAGTAGAATTTTAGGCTCCTTTCCAATAATGGGGAATTGATTTCATAGGGGAGATACCAAACAAGTCAAGTGGAGGACACTCATGGATCTTAGTTGCCACTGATTACTTTACAAAATGGGTAGAGGCTATACCTACAAGAAATGCAACTATTAAGGTGGTAATTGATTTTCTAATGAATAATATTTTTACAAGGTTTGGTTGCCCTGAGAGAATAGTAAGTGATAATGCCATGTGCTTCAGGTCTGCTAAATATAAGAACTTTTGCAAAGGTTTAGGAATTCAGATTTCTAATTCTTCACCTTATCATCCACAAGGAAATGGTCAGGCATAATCTACTAATAAGAGTTTGATTAAAATCCTAAAGATGATTCTTGAAAAGAATAAGAGGGCATGGAATTCAAAGCTGCCATTAGCTCTATGGGTTGATAGGGTAACTGTGAAGAGGGAAATTAGTTGTGCACCATTTGACCTAGTATATGGAATACATGCAAGAATGCCTCAAAATAATTTATTGGAAATGTATAAATTTGTTCAGTTATATGATGATGACATAGATGATGAGATGCAGTTGAGAATTGAGGACCTCACTAGGTTAGATGAGACTAGAAGAGAGTCAGTTGCAAGGACTGCCAAATTACAGTTGTAGGTTAAGAATTTGTATGATAAAAAGACTGTTGATAGAAGGTTTGAACTTGGTGATTTGGTGTTAGTTTGGAATGCTAGACTAGAGCATAAGGGAAAACATGGTAAATTTGATCCCATCTAGTTAGGACCATATCAGATTCATGAGAAATGGGGCCAAGATTCATATATTGTCAAGAAATTAAATGGTGATATTCAGGAATTGCCTGTTCATGGACAATTCTTGAAGAAATACTTCAATTGAAGGTATTTTGTTTTCCATGAACAGTAGTTAGGTCTATATATATTGTAAATTCTATAAATAGTTGCTTGCCCCTACCCTATTTTGTCCTGGCCTGTAAGCTTTTGGTCTTGTGGCTCTCAGTTGTTCAAAATTTTGTCTAGTAGGTGGTCTGCTATAACCAGTGATTCTAGATTCTTGTTGCGCCTACAAGAGCCACACATCCCCATACAGAGCAACTGTTAGCACTTGAATGAATTTCCATGGTCTTTTGTCTTTTATCAAGTGTTTCCCTACAAAATTTTATAGCCTTAGCATGTTTCCCCTAGTCTCTATGTCATTTTTCATGTCTCTCACTAAAACCCTTAGCAAAAAGTTCAAAAACTAGCCGTTACATTTAAAACCCTTTATTTTTACCCTGTCCTTGTTATAATTTCAAGTTAACTTTTTGAGCCACTTAAAACCTTTTATCTACATGTGCTAATTAAATGGGTTCACTTTATGTCATGTGGTTAGGCTCATCATGTGTTGGTGGGGTCCCCATTATATTTCCTAAGCGCCTGTGTTTTAATTTTTCCTAAGCCCTATAGTTCCCTGCCAAAATATTTTCCCTAAGTCATGCTTTAATATTTTCCTATGTTTTGGCAACCTTTATTTTCCTTGGGCCCAGCTCTAACACCATCTCCATCTAATAGTCAACGTATCTTCTCAAGCAATGTGTCAGATGCATAAGATCTTGAGATGGCCGTCAATTCTTTGTATGACGTAGCCTTTCCTTCAAGCGGGTCCACTTGCTAGGTGTGAAGATTTGGCTGTCTCTCATTGGTCCACCTATTATGATTCAGAATGTTGTTAGTGGGACCGGTCTTCTTGGCTTTCAGGCAGGTTAAAGTCTAATTTAATCTTGTGGTTATTGTTATACCATTAATGAAATATGCTCAAATTTTAATGCAGCGGTATAGTGACAGCCATTGATTCTCATAAGAGATTTATGGGTCCATGATTACACGTAGGCACAGTTGGCACTATTTGATTTGTCCATGTATTTGCACAGCAGCTTGTTGTCAGTGGGACCTAAGTTTTTGGTGTGTCAAAGGGTCTTGGTCTTGTCAGAGGATCAACGGTGGGCGTATCTTTGCAAGGGATGTGTCAGATGTATGAGATTTTGAGACGGCCCTTGATTCTATTGAGTGACATAGCCTTTTCTTTCAGCAGGTCCACTGACATGTATTCTTAGTTGGTGAATGGTGATTGGTCCAAGTGTGCTGAGGTGGACTTGTGCCAGTCTCAGGGAAGTTAATACACTGAAGATCTAATGGTTGTCATGATACCGTTGATCAGAGATGCACGGTGGATATGTCAGTGGTATGGTGAGAGCCATCGATCTTCACTAGGGGAAAAACCTTTATGGTGGGTCCTTTGTCAGTGATGACTGAGTGATTATAGAAAATGATGTGGTGACATGTGGTAGTTTGCAGGCGGGCCTAGGTGGGGTCTAGTGGTCTTGATAGAGTTTTAGAGGCTGACAAATTTTAAAAGAGTTCTCTCATTCATGTAGTAAATTGGAGATATCCTAAATTGACTGGTGATCTGGAAAACAGTGTTCGCGTAATAGCTAAAAGAATTGGCAGAGAGATGAAACATTCGGTGAATAGGTAGAAGGGTCTTTGGTCACTAGTTTGTTACAAAGATAGGAGTTAGTTGTTTTCCTTTCTTTGATGATTTTCTGGAGTTAGTGATGGGTTAAGGTTTCACTTTGTGAATAGGAAATGCGCTATCGCATAATCGCTAAATGTAAACTAGGATTCCTTTTAAATTTAAGATTTAAAAGACCGCGAAAAGGGAGGATCGGACGGTCAGGACTTAAAGATAGCTCAGATTCAAATGTGGACCATCGATTCACTGTTGGCATTTTGAAATAACTGTTATCATTCAAATTCAAATTTTTGAAAGGTTTCCAGTGATAGGAAGTACCAAAATTTATGGTTTTAACAGCTGATTTCGATTGGTTTGGTGGTGCTTGCTATTGCTGTGTGGTCCAGGGTGTGCCATGATCATCTGCAGGGGTTTGCACCATGTTGTTTTGTGCTTGAGGCATGTTGTAGGTGGCCAAAGGGGTTGACATTTTGGATGTTTTGTGATTCTCAGTACCTTCTCAGTAAATTTATCATGATTGAGGATCACTCCAGGATTTTTCTTTCTCCTGGTTGCCTGGGTTTCTTCCCTGCAATTAATTTATGACCATTTCCAGTTGATTAGGTGGTTGAAACCCTAACCCTAAGTCATCCATAGCTTGTTGCATTCTCTTTGAGAATTCCAAGATGACTAGGGAGTATATATTGTAGATTTTTTCATTTTGTAATGGTTCCAAACTTTCTTTGGTCCCAACCGGTTGTTAATGGTGTTTTATTGATAGAGGAGCTGGATTTTGTGTCTTTTCCTATCTTTGTGTTATTCTGATTGTATGTTGATTCTGAATATATTAATGAGAATGTTATTGAGTCCCAATCTTGCATTTGTGTATGTCTTCTTGTTTCATTTCTAAGCTCATATATGTTAGTGTCACAAAGTGTATTAGCATATGGTAAACAAAGAGTATTATGAAGTCATCTCTGAGTTCCTAACAAAGTTAGGATTAAGGTCTTTTAGGTGGGTTCAGTGAGTTTGCAACCAAGCAAGAATCTAATGTCCTTGTGTGTGAGGGAGAGGGGTAATAGGCAAAGCACTTATCCAAGATTCAGTTGTCTTTGAATTAAAGTATTCAGTTGATGTATGTAATTGGGTGAATTTTTTCCCTAGGTTAAGGCATTGGTCCATCCTCTAGAGGCATTTCATTGTTGTCAACCATGCACACACACATTCAAATGATAAAATCTTCAATCAGTTAGTAAAGAGTATATTGGTATATTATTTTGAGACTCCTTTAGACAAGTGAGTCAAGGGTACACCCACTTGAGCATTAAGGCTCAAAGTGTAGGAGGATCTCTTATGATCCTTTTTAATTGGCCCTCTTCCTTGTAGACTTTGGAGTGGTTATAGAGTCAAAGTTATAATAGGTTATCCATCAAAGTATAAGTCTACAAGTGAAGATCAAAGGGAACCACCAACATACCCTATGCTTTCACTCTCTTCCATGGTTTGTAGGAACTCTTTTTCACCTACCATAAGAACATTTGGACCTGTTGTCTTTACTTCAGCATCCTCCAACAATGACTAAATTTTGAAGGTTGTATTATCCTTCTTGAAAGAATAGGAATTCTTTCCTCCATCATGTATGGCTTGGCAGTCAAATTGCCAATGTCTACCTAGGAGAAAATGGCATGCATTCATAGGCAACACATCACACAACACTTTGTCTTTGTACCTTCCTATGGAGAACTGCACCCATGCTTGCTCATTCACTAACACATGTTTTCCTTTGTTAAACCAAGTGACCTTGTGGGGATTGGTATGGGATATTCTTGTCAACTTCAACTTCTCAACTTCTTCCTCTGACACTATATTATTAGTAGAGCCTGAATCAATGATGACCTTACATACTTTCCCCATTATCTTGCATTTGATTCTAAACAAAGACCTCCTTTGGCTTGGCTCCTCCTTCACTGGTTCCTTGATTAGAGTCCTCCTCATCATGAGGTTCTCTCCTTCCTTTGAATTTAATGGAATCTCAGAATGCTTGTCTGCTACATTTGTGTCTTCATGAACAAGGTTAGCTCTCTTATCACCTCCTTGTGATGAACCACCTTTCTTAGGGCATCTATAGGTAGGGTGCCCCATTTGATTGCAATGGTAGCACTTCATATTGGAAAAATAATTGCCTCTTCCTCCTTGTGAAGAACCACCACTTCTTCCTCTAGAGTTAGAGTTAGAATTCCTTCCTCTACCACCTCTACTTGAGCTTCCTTCTTGCTGCTCACTAAATTTTACCTCACCTTGAGCTCTTGAATTAGAACTTCTTCCACCATAGCCACCTCTTTGACCTTTGGTATCTTTTCCTTTACCTTTACCTTTGGAGATTTCTTGATTTCTCTTGCTCTTCTCCTCTATCTTCAAGGCCATTTGATAGCATTTCCTAATGGATTTGAAGTTCAGTAGGCTCATCTCCTCTTGAATAGACCATTTGAGGCCATTCAAATACCTTGCTAGCTTAATGCTCTCATCTTCAACTACCTTGGACCTCAAACACAATTTTTGAAACTCCTCGATATATGCTTGGACATCCAAATCTTTTTACCTAAGACTATGTCTCCTTCTATGCATTTGGACTTCATAGTCATCAGGAAGGTAGGTTTGCTTGACTTTGGATACCATACCCTTCCATATCACAATAGGACCTTTTCCATCCTTCTCTCTCTTAGTTTGCACAAAATTCCACCAAGTAAGAGCTAAAACTCTTAGTCTAGACTTGGCCACCATTACCTTTTGTGCTTCAAAAATACCATCACATTCAAAATGGTTCTCTATGCTATCAATCCAATCCACAACTGAATCTAGATTCATTTTTCCACTAAAGAGTGGGATACCTTCTAAAGCCTTGCCACTCAATGCCTTCAATGCTTTTAAGAATGGCTCTTCGGGAAGAAAAAGGTCAGGAGTTGGTGCTTCTTCCTCCAACTCTAATTCCTTCTCCTTTGCTTTAGCTTCTTCTTTAAGGTCAATCTTCTCTTTGACCCTATGAGCTTTGTCTTGGACTTCACCCAAGAGCTGCTCCATTTGAGCTAGTCTTTGCCTTAACAATTTGTTATCCTCTTCTTGTTCCTCAATCTTCTTTGCTAGTTTAGCATTAGTCACCATGGCTCTAGCTGGTGTATTCTATCCTACTAATTTAGAAGATTGAAACATTAACCACAAGCTCGATCAACCAAGCTCTGATACCAATATGATGTATGATAAACTTCAAGGCTTGCTTTCACACCCTCCAAGAGACTTCACTTGCCTCCTAGTATCCTATTCCTCTATAGGATATTCCAATAGTCTTAGATCATTAACTAATACCTATTCAAAGTCTTCTTATAAGAGTCAATCTTTGAAAACTTCACCTTGAATGATCAACACCCCAGTTTTGATTCACTTCTCCACACTCACTTAGAAGGCTCTAAGTGCCAAATCTCCATAAACTTGCTTCAAAATTGCAGGGATGTTCTCCATCATGTAAAGAATAATAATATTTCCCATTTGAACCATTTTGGAAGGATCTTGAATCATCTTCCTATTAGCTTGATCAATTCATCATGTAGAGACCTTAAAATAGGCCTATTTCCTTGTAGCCTTCACCAGTCCATTTTTCCCATTTTTAGTAAAATTTTCCCAAACAAATCAAAAAGTAAAACTTTATTTGGATACCCTTTTGGAATTTTTAAAACTTTCATTAAGGGTTTTGGGTCTGAAAGTGACCATACAGGGGGTTCCTACAAACAAGGACAAGAGGCCTAATATGCCTAATTTCTAGGACTAAACTATGGTTTTGATAGCAAACTCGCTCAAACCAAATCATAAATGATTGGTATGAATCCTATATGCATAGAATGGATAGATATTATTTTTACCTTAATGGAAAATTCCTGGTGCAGTACAGATCCATACAACCATGCAATGTTTCTTCACTCTTTTCACCTCTAGACCTCTAACTGGGCTGCACAAACTCACCTAGGGCCTAGCATATAAAATAGTTCTTCATGATTTCATGACTCCTAACACCTAAAAATATGTAAAAAAGTGACTCCTCTTCCATTTCCATGTATCATGAATAATTATCCATTGTTAGATTTCATGGAGGAGCCATGACTCTTTAAACTACTCAAAACAAGCTAAAAATAGACTCCCTGGACTAAAATGCCCAAAACCAGTACTTAGATGAACTCAAAATGACATTATTTTCTAATAAAAAATTTCATAAAAAAAACATATAAAACACTAATCCATCATTATATTTAGTTGTTCAGTCCATTAAGTATGACTGTCAACACAAAAAAATAGAAAATTCACTGAAAAATGTTGGCAAAGCTCTCTTAACTTTCTCTAAACTATTACAATGCATAATGAAACTTGATGTTCGAATCTTAGGTATCATTAGATTCCATTTTCTTAATTTTAGGGCCTATTGGCCATAGCATAACCATCCTATAACTTAGGGAATCCAAAGATACCCGAATGGCATGCACTCTTATGCAATAATTGCAAAATTGAAGACAACTTCTTCTCAACACTTGGCAACTCTGTCATGTGCCTCAATCCTATATTCTAGGACTCATAACCTCCTATGTTTCAAGGATACAAGTCCATTTATGAAATTATCACATCTTTATATTAACAATTATGTGTTTAGAACACATTAAAGACTCTCACCTAAGCTAAGCCAGAACAGGGGGAAAAGCTAGATGCATGCAAAGACCCGATCAAGGTGCTTAACATGACCCTAGACCACTTACTCAGAGGGCTAAACACTCCTATCATGGAAGTTATTCCATTTAGAGATGATATAAATATATAAACATTATAGATGATAATATTTAAATTGTATGTCTAAAGGGGTTACTGAGACTTCCTAGGGGTCTTAGTAGACCTTATCACGCGTTTGGACCCCTAGGAAGTCCCCATGACCCATTTTGACACATTGGATAGCTCAAGTGTGTCTGAAGGGGTTGTAGGACCCTTCGGACACACTCAAGCTTTCCAATGTGTCAAAAGGGGTCATGGGGACTTCCTAGGAGTCCTAACGCATGATAATGCATACTAGGACCCCTAGGAAGTTCCCATGACCCCTTTTGACACATTTTAACCCTCAAGTGTGTTCGAAGGGTCGTAGGACCCCATACAACACACTTGAGAGTTCTAATGTGTCAAAAGGGGTCATGGGGACTTCTTAAGGGTCCTAACACATGATAAGGCATACTAGGACCCCTAAGAAATCCCCATGACCCCTTTTGACACATTGAAACCCTCAAGTGTGTTATAAGGGGTCCTATAACCCTTTAGAATACACTTGATAGTTTTAATGTGTTAAAAGGGGTCATGGGGACTTCCTAGGGTTGCTAACACATTATAAGGCATACTAGGAGCCCTAAGAAGTCCCCATGACCCCTTTTGAAATATTTGAATGCTCAAGTGTGTTTGAATGGGTCATAGGACCCCTTAGGACACACTTGAGGGTTCTAATGTTTCAAAAGGGGTCATGGGGACTTCCTAGGGGTCCTAATATGTGATAAGGCAAACTAGGACCCCTAGGAAGTCCCTATGACCCATTTTGACACATTGGATAGCTGAAATGTGTCCAAAGGGGTCCTATGACCCCTTAGAACATAGTTGAGGGTTCCAATGTGTCAAAAGGGGTCATGGGGACTTACTAGGGGTCCTCACATGTGATAAGGTGTACTAAGACTTGTAGGAAGTCCCCATAATTCCTTTTGAAACATTTGAATTCTCAAGCATGTTTGAAGGAGTCCTAGGACCCCTTAGGACATAGTTGAGGGTTCAAATGTGTCAAAAGGGGTCATGGGGACTTCCTATGGGTCCTAATGTGTGATAAGGTGTACTAGGACCCCTACAAAGTCCTCATGGACCCTTTTGACACATTTGAATGCTCAAGTTTGTTTGAAGGGTTTGTAGAACCCCTTATGACACACATGAGCATTCCAATATGTCAAAATGGGTCATGGGGACTTCTTAGGGGTTCTAACATGTGATAAGCTGTACTAGGACCCCTAGGAGGTCCCCATGACCCCTTTTGACAAACTTGAATTCTCAAGTGTGTCCAAAGGGGTCGTACGATCCCTTCGGACACACTTGAGGGTTATAATGTGTGAAAAGGGGTCATGGGGACTTCCTAGGGGTGCTAACATGTGATAAGGCATACTAGGACCCCTTTGGACACACTCAAGCATTCCAATGTGTCAAAAGGGGTCATGGGGACTTCCTATGTGTCATAACACATGATAAGGCATACTAGGACCCCTAGGAAGTCCCCATGACCCCTTTTCACATATTTGAACCCTTAAGTGTTTCCTAAGGGGTCGTATGACCACTTCGGACACACTTGAGAGTTCAAATGTGTCAAAAGGGGTCATAGAGACTTTCTAGGGGTCCTAACATGTGATAAGGCATACGAGGACCCCTAGGAAGTCCCCATGACCCCTTTTGACACATTGGATAGCTCAAATGTGTCCAAAGGGGTTCTACGACCCCTTAAGACACACTTGAGGGTTCCAATTTGTGAAAAGGGGTCATTGGAACTTCATAGGGGTCCTAACATGTGATAAGGCATACTAAGACACCTAGGAAGTCCCCATGACCCCTTTTGACACATTTGAATGCTCAAGTGTGTCTGAAGGGGTCGTAGGACCCCTTAGGACACACTTGAGGGTTAAAATGTGTCAAAAGGGGTCATGGGAGCTTCTTAGGGGTCCTAATGCATGATAAGGTGTACTAGGACCTCTAGGATGTCCCCATGACCCCTTTTGATACATTGGATAGCTCAAATGTGTCCGAAGAAGTCGTAGGACCCCTTTGGACACACTTGAGCATTCTAATGTGTCAAAAGTGGTCGTGGGGACTTTGTAGGGGTACTAACACATGATAAAGCATAATTGGATGCTTAGGAAGTTCCCATGACCCCTTTTGACACATTTTAACCCTCAAGTGTGTCCTAAGGGTTCATATGACCCCTTCAAATACACTTAAGGGTTCAAATGTGTCAAAAGGGGTCATGGGGACTTCCTAGGGGTCCTATCATGTAATAAGGCATACTAGGACTCCTAGGAAGTCCCCATGACCACTTTTGAGATATTGGATAGCTGAAGTGTGTCTGAAGGTGTCCTACAACCCCTTAGGAGACATTTGAGGGTTCCAATGTGTCAAAGGGGGTCATGGGAACTTCATAGGGGTCCTAATGCGTGATAAGGTATACTAGGACCCTGAGGAAGTCCCCATGACCCCTTTTGACACATTTCAAGGCTGAAGTGCATCCAAAGGGGTTGTAAGACCCCTTAGGACACACTTGAGGGTTCTAATGTCTCAGAACTAGTAATGGGGACTTCCCAGGGGTCCTAACATGTGATAATGCAAACTAGGACCCCTAGGAAGTTCCCATGACCCTTTTTGACACATTGGATAGCTCAAGTGTGTCCGAAGGGGTCCTACAACCCCTTAGGACATAGGTAAGGGTTCTAATGTGTAAAAAGGGGTCATGGGGACTTCCTAGGGGTCAAAAAATGTGATAAGTTGTACTAGGACCCCTAGGAAGTCCCCATGACCCCTTTTGACACATTTGAATGCTCAAGTGTGTCTGAAGGAGTCATAGGACCCCTTAGGAGACACTTGAGGGTTCAAATGTGTCAAAATGGGTCATGGGGACTTCGTATGGGTCCTAATACATGATAAGGCATAGTAGGACCCCTAAGAAGTCCCCATGATCCCTTTTGACACATTTGAATGCTCAAACATGTCCTAAGGGGTTGTAGGACCCCTTACAACACACATGAGCATTCCAATGTGTCAAAAGGGGTCATGGGGACTTCCTAAGGGTCCTAAGGCATGAAAAGGCATACTAGGACCCCTAAGAGGTCCCCATGACCCCTTTTGATACATTTGAAAGCTCAAGTATGTCCAAAGAGGTCCTACAATCCCTTCGGACAAACTTTAGGTTTCAAATGTGTCAAAAGGGGTCATGGGGACTTCCTAGGGGTCCTAACACATGATAGGGCATACTAGGACCCCTAGGAAGTCCCCATGACCCCTTTTAACACATTAGAACCCTGAAGTGTGTCCTAAGGGATCAGAGGACCCCTTAGGACACACTTGAGAGTTCTAATGTGTTGAAAGTGCTCATGGGGACTTCCTATGGGTCCCAATAGGTGATAAGGTGTACCAAGACCTCTAGGAAGTCCCCATGACCCATTTTGATACATTTAATAGCTCAATTGTGTCTAAAGGGGCCATAGGACCCCTTTAGACACACTCAAGCATTCCAATGTGTCAAAAGGGGTAATGAGGACTTCCTATTGGTCCTAATGTGTGATAAGGAAAACTAAGACCCATAGAAAGTCCCCATGACCCCTTTTGACACATTTGAACCCTCAAGTGTGTCCTAAGAGGTCGTATGACCCCTCCGGACACACTTAAGGGTTCAAATATGTCAAAATGAGTCATGGGAACTTTCTAGGGGTCCTAACATGTGATAAGGTATACTAAGACCCCTATCAAGTCCCCATGACCCCTTTTGAGACATTAGATATCTCAAGTGTGTTTGAAGGTGTCCTACAACCCCTTAAGACACACTTGAGGGTTCCAATGTGTTAAAAAGGGTCATGGGAACTTCCTAGGGGTCCTAACATGTGATAAATCATACTAGGACCCCTAGGAATTCCCCATGACCCATTTTGACACATTTGTAACCTCAATTATGTCCTAAGGTGTCGTAGGACCCCTTAGGATACACTTGAGGGATCAAATGTGTCAAAAGGGGTCATGAGGACTTCCTAAGGGTACTAATGCATGATATGGCATACTAGGACCCCTAGGAAGTCTCCATGACCTGTTTTCACACATTTGAATGCTTAAGTATGTCCAAAGGGGTCCTATTACCCCTTTGTACACACTTGAGCATTCAAATATGTCAAAAGGGGTCATGGGGACTTCTTAGGGGTCCTAACATGTGATAAGGCATACGAGGACCCCTAGGAAGTTCCCATGACCCCTTTTGACACATTTTAATCTTCAAGTGTGTCCAAGAGGTCCTATGACCACTTCAAACACATTTGAGCATTCAAATGTGTCAAAAGGGGTCATGGGGATTTCTTAGGGGTCCTAACACATGATAAGGCATACTAGGACCCCTAGGAAGTCCCCATGACCCCTTTTGACACATTTGAACCCTCAAGTGTGTACAAAGGGGTCATCAATAACCCCTTTTGACACATTTGAATGCTCAAGTGTGTCCGAAGGGGTCCTAGGACCCCTTCGGACACACTTGAGGGTTCAAATGTTTCAAACGGGGTCATGGGGACTTTCTAGGGATCTTGACAAATGATAAGGCATACTAGGAGCCCTAGGAAGTCCTCATGACCCCTTATGAAACATTTGAACCTTCAAGTTTGTCTGAAGGGGTCGTAGGACCCATTAGGACACACTTTAGGGTTACAATCTTTCAAAAGGGGTCATGTGGACTTCTTAAGGGTTTTAACATGTGATAAGGTGTACTAGGACTCCTAGGAAGTCACCATGACCCCTATTGACACATTTGAACCCTCAAGTGTGTCTGAAGGGGTCGTAGGACCCCTTAGGACACACTTGAGGGTTCCAATGTGTCAAAAATGGTCATGGGGATTTCCTAGGTGTCCTAACGAGTGATAAGGTGTACTAGGACCCATAGGACACATTTGAATGTGCAAGTGTGTCCAAAGCAGTCGTACAAACCCTTAGGACACACTTAAGGGTTCCAATGTGTCGAAAGGGGTCATGGGGACTTCCTAGGGGTCCTAATGCATGATACGGCATACTAGGACCTGTAGGAAGTCCCCATGACCCATTTTGACACATTTGAACCCTAAAGAATGTCCTAAGGGGTCCTATGACCCCTTAGGACACACTTGAGGGTTCAAATGTATCAAAATGGGTCATGGGGACTTCCTATGGGTCCTAGTACACCTAATCAGATGTTAGGACCCTCAAGAGGTCCCCATGACCCCTATTGACACATTGGAATGCTCAAGTGTATCCTAAGGGGTCCTTTGACCCCTTCAAACACACTTGAGCATTCAAATGTTTCAAAAGGGGTCATGGGGACTTTCTAGGGGTCCTACTATGCCTTATCACTTGTTCTAACCCATAGGAAGTCCCCATGACCACTATTTACACATTGGAATGCTCAAGTGTGTCCTAAGGGGTCCTACAACCCCTTCAGACACACTTGAAATTCAAATATGTCAACAGGGGTCATGGGGACCCCTAGAAAACCTTAGGACACACTTGAGCATTCAAATGTGTCAAAAGGGGTCATGGGGACTTCCTAGAAGTCCTAGTATGCCTTATCACATGTTAGGACCCCCTACAAAGTCCCCATGATGCCTATTGAAAAATTGGAATGCTCAAGTGTGTCCTCAGGGGTCTTACGACCCCTTCGAAAAAATTTGAGAATTCATATGATTCAAAAGGGGTCATGTGGCCTTCCTAGGGGTCCTAGTATGCCTTATCACATGTTAGGACCCCTAGGAAGTCCCCATGAGCTCTTTTGAAACATTTGAATGATCAATTGTGTCTTAAGGGGTTGTAGGACCCCTTAGGACACACTTGAGAATTCCAATGTGTCAATAGGGGTCATGGGGACTTCCTACGGGTCCTAATTCGTGATAAGACATACTAGGAGCCTTGGGAAGTCTGCATGACCCTTTTTGAAACATTTGAATGCTCAAGTATGTCTGAAGGGGTCGTAGGACCCCTTAGGATATACTTGAGCATTGCAATGTGTCAATAGGGGTCATAGGGACTTCTTAGGGGTCCTAACATGTGATAAGGCATACTAGGACCCCTAGGAAGTCGCCATGACCCCTTTTGAAATGTTTGAATTCTCAAGTGTGTCCTAAGGGGTCCTAGGGGTCCCCATGACCCCTTTCCACACATTTGAATTCTCAAGTGTGTTCAAAGGGGTTTTAGGAACCGTTAGGACACACTTGAGCCTTCCAATGTGTCAATAAGGGTAATGGGGACTTCCTAGGGGCCCTAACACATGATAAGGCATAGTAGGACCCCTAGAAAGTCCCCATGACCCCTTTTGAAACTTTTGAATGCTCAAGTGTGTTTGAAGGGGTTGTAGGACTCCTTAGGACACACTTGAGCATTCTATTGTATCAATAGGGGTCATTGGGACTTCCTAAGGGTCCTAACGCATGATAAGGTGTACTAGGACCCCTAGGAAGTCCCCATGACCCCTTTTGGAACATATGAACCCTCAAGTGTGTCTAAAGGCATCATAGGACCCCTTAGGAAACACTCAAGGGTTCCAATGTGTCAAAAGGGGTCATGGGGACTTCCTAGGGGTTCTAACACGTGATAAGGCATACTAGGACCCCTAGAAAGTCCCCCATGACCCTTTTTGACAAATTTAAATGCTCAAGTTTGTTTGAAGGGGTCCTACGATCCCTTTAGACACACTTGAGGGTTCAAATGTGTCAAAAGGGGTCATGGGGACTTCCTAGAGGTCCTAATGCGTGATAAGGCATACTAGGATGCCTAAGAAGTTGCAATGACACCTTTTGACACATTTGAACCCTCAAGTGTGTTTGAAGGGGTCGTAGGACACCTTAGGACACACTTGAGGGTTCCAATGTGTCGAAAGAGGTCATGGGGACTTTCTAGGGGTCCTAACACATGATAATATGTACTATGACCCCTAGAAAGTACCCATGATGCCTTTTCACACATTTGAATGCTCAAGTGTGTTTGGAGGGGTCGTACAACCTCTTAGGACACACTTGAGGGTTCCAATTTGTTGAAAGGGGTAATGGGGACTTCGTAGGGGTCCTAACATGTGATAAGAAATTCTAGGACCCCTAGGAAGTCCCCATGACCCCTTTTGACACATTGGAACCATCAAGTGTGTCCTAAGGGGTCCTACGACCCCTTAGGACACACTTGAGTGTTGAAATGTGTCAAAAGGGATCATGTATTGGAACCCTCAAGTGTGTCCTAAGGGGTCCTATGACCCCTTAGGACACACTTGAGGGTTCCAATGTGTCGAAAGGGGTAATGGGGACTTCCTAGGGGTCCTAACATGTGATAAGGCATTCTAGGACTCCTAAGAAGTCTGCATGACCCCTTTTGACACATTGGAATCCTCAAGTCTATCCTAAGGGGTCCTACGACTCTTTAGAATAGACTTGAGGGTTCCAATGTGTCAAAAGGGGTCATGGGAACTTCCTAGGGGTCCTAGTACGTGTGATAAGGCATAGTAGGACCCATAGGAAGTCCCCATGACCCCTTTTGAAAAATTTGAATGCCCTAAGTATTTCATTTTCTTCCTTAGCCCCATGAATTTTGTAGAAAATACATGTATGGCAATCTTCATAGTATTTAGAAGGCACAAATTGGTAAGAATTGGAGCAGTAGGAATTAGAAAATGCACACCCTTCTTCACCAAACTGTATAGATGGGCAACCTGAAATACATCTAGAAGTAGAGATACTCCCTTTTCTTCAGGCCATTACAAATTAGTGAAAGTTTTATGCTGTTCCCTCCAGAAAAATATCTTATTTAAATGGCCGCCCATAAATTTTTTAAATGGTTAATTGATTTCCTTTTCTTCTTTCAATGGCCATCCATGATTTTTCTGCAGTCTTCCAACCTTTCGTACATATTTGTAAAATACATATTAATATATATTATACATATAAAATAATATATAACATATGATATATAATGTAACATTTACTATTGCCACTTAAGGACATAGTTTGGCCCCTCATGATCTTGCACATACCCTAGGATTTGGGCGAGAGCTAAGCTAAGTCTGTCATAGAGATGGAGTCAAAACCAAGTGATTTGTGATCAAATGAGTTAAAACCATTTGAGAATCCTTTTTCTAGCTTTAGTTTGACCTTAGAAAGCCATGATGGATTATGGGAGGTAACCCTGCTGAAAGCTTGTTGAATCCTGAAATTTGGCTAAGTCTAGAATTTTCTAAAAATACCCAAAACCTAGAATTTGCCTCTTAACTCCTATGAAGCTAAAACCTATCTCAAACATCCTGGAATGTATTTAAATAGTACTTATACAAATATAAATTAAATAAATCAAACTTATACATAAATTTTATATTTGTATAAATCCTCCTTTCAATTTAGGGTTAGATGAAGGCATAAAGCACTTAATATGTCCATGAAAATCCCTAGGGGCCCATGGCCTATGAAGGCATAAGGAACTTAATATGTCCAGAGAAAATCTAGACCCAGACCAGACCCAAACCCTGATCCGACCCTTATGACGTGAATCCGGCAACTAAGAATTTTATATGTAACTAGAAATTGGAAAAAGTAGTCCAAATGAAATTTTGAACTAGGTGAGAAATATCAGATATCTGATAATATCAGATATCCAAAATCTTTGGATATCCAATTTTATCAGATATCTAATAATATCGGATATCCAAAATTTTTAGATATCTGATTTTATCGGATATGTGATTAGGCTTGGTATTTGCTTGGGTAGTATGAAATGTGGGTGGTCAACCCTTTAGGCATGTTTCAGGAGATAGTTCTTGATACTAAGACTTCAACCATGTAGTTGATGACTATTTTTTCACCTGAAATTGATGAAATGAAAAGGGTTTCTTAAAGACATTATGAGCTTTCCATCAATATAATTGCTGTCAAATTTTGAGTTCAGTAAGTAATTATTACTTATTTTTCAATTGAGTTATCTTTAAACTCATAATTGATATACTAATTGAAAAACAACTATAACTTTAAAACCATTTAACCTTTTTGAAATCTAAAATATACATCACATTCTATGCTTCAGCTACTATAAGAAAAAAAAAAGTTTTGAATTTTGTCAAATTTTGAATTAGTTAAGGTGGTCAGACATGAGATTTTTTTTATTTCGATAAAGTTGTAGTAGAAAATTCATAATTAATTATTTATTTGACCAAAAATTACAAAAAAATATGCGTCGCATCTGGGCACGAGTCTACTACTTATATCTAGAATCTTTGGAAAATATATCATCATTTGATTGTGATTAAGGTGGTCAGACATATACATACTCTTTATCTTTTCCCTAAAATTTTTGAAGTACTGCATTGAAATCTATAATTTTGATCAATAAGACAAAAAAAATTTCAAACAAGGGGTAGTAGTTTAGAAACTACATTCAATTTCCTATAGATTCTACTCTTACAACTTTTTCACATAAAGTTCAAAAGATGTTCAACCTTTTACGTCAAGTTGACAAACCTTGATTTTCTAATTTTTCATTGCCACTTAAGGCTATAGTTTGGTATACCATGATCCTGCACATACCCAGTACACCATTAATAGATCTCATGATCTCAGTGACCATGTCATTCTTCATCAACTCTATCTCAGATCTGAAATCTAATTTCACCTTCTCTGTGATCTGGGATTCCACAGTATCACAAAGATCAAAAATAACTCTGGGGTCCAATCTTCTCGAAGGCAGCCTTAAAGATATGCAAAAACCCTCTGCAACAAACCCTCACCGACCACCTTGTGGAAATATCCAAGTAGTATGCAAGTCAAATCTCAACCTACCACCTTGAACAAACAACTAGGGCAAGATCCACAAGTTTAGTGCCACGGATCTACAATCCAGATC
This sequence comes from Chamaecyparis obtusa, assembly GCA_027943335.1. Lineage (NCBI taxonomy): Eukaryota > Viridiplantae > Streptophyta > Pinopsida > Cupressales > Cupressaceae > Chamaecyparis > Chamaecyparis obtusa. The sequence goes on along the minus strand of BSBK01008211.1, from coordinate 1,023,879 downwards.
ATACGATCTCTTCACAAACAAGATCAACTTCCCAAGATCAACCTTGCTAGGTCAACCTTCACTGCACAAGATCAAATCTTTCTCTAATACCACCTGATGCAGTCCAAGGGATGGTGGATCCAATTAACTACAGTCCAAACATTGTAGCCAACAACCAACATAGCGGAATACTCAACAACGCAATAGTAAATAATTTTTTAACTTCTGATTTTCATTAACATGATCAGCTGTAAGGCCTTCCTAGTTAGGGCCAATTACAATCAGAAATAATTATGCAAGATCACATAGATCTAATACAATCTTAGCTAGTTCAACTCTAAAACAATTAGTAACTAATGGAAACCCTAAGGTAGATCTAAACTTGATCTTGCAAGCCTCCAAGAAATCTCCTTGTCTCCAAGTGTGTAAACCACTAGCTCTACAACTACAAACTATCAAATAACAATATGATCTACAAGATTATGCAAAATCTTTTCCACAACTTCGCCAACTCCAGCTTTCAGAACCTTAGATCTGATTTGCTAAGTCTTCCTAGTCATGAACTTCTACTAATCTCTTGATGATCCTAAACATCTACCCAAACATCCGATAAATACTAATCATCAGCCATAAGTCGGCTGGATGAAACCATTAACTCCCCCCAATAATTATTAAATGCAATACAAGTCGACATCAAAATAGCCTTACAAACATTTAATCCATCATGTTGGCCTATAACAATAGCTACCAACAATAAATGCACCAAGTCAGCCCAACAAATCACATAGAACTCAAGTCGGTAAACTAGAACTACCGAGAAAAAGTGAAATAAGTGAGCATGCCAGGCATCACCGAGCACCAGTGTTGATCAAGCATCGTAGGCATCACCAAGTAACACTTTCACCGAGTGCCATAGATTACTAAGTTCCTTTAGCGACCGAGCTTCCTTCAATGATTGAGACTATCGGTCAAGGCTGAAACTGAGTAACACCGGCCAAAATACAAACACCCATACATTTTCACCGAGGATAAAGAATGCCCCTACCTCAACCTTGGATGCCCCTGCATCATAAGTATGGGAAGAACTAGGAATAGTAGATGTAGAATTGGGCATGTTAGGAATGTTAGGAATCAGATTAGGAAGGATAGGATTAGGATTAGGAATATTAGGAACTAGATTAGGAAGGATAGGATTAGGATTAGGAATATTATGAGATGGTGTATCATCTACAAAATTCTTCACATAATCCAAAAGAGCAATAAGTCCACCACATAAATCTTTAATGACAGTTTTCAAAGTAAGAAGACTAGTATCAGTCAATCTCACAATAGCCTAGGCAAGTGAAACATGAAGAGTGACAAACATAATGAAATGGATGATACTCTCATAAAAATCATAAGTATGATAAAGAGATGCTAAGAGGATATGTGCAGGCTCATGGTATGCCAAACTAGGCCCTTAAGTGGCAATGAAAATTCAGAAAATCAGGTTTAGGCAAGTTGATATAAAAATTTGAACAAGTTATAAATTTTATATCAAAAAATATGTAAGAAGAGACTCTGTGGAAAATTGAATTTAGTTTCTAAGATACTAGGCCTTTTTTGAAAAGTAATTATTCTATATGTTGAAAATTTCAAATTTCAATGTAGTAGTACAAAAAATTTAGGAAAAAATAAGAAGTGGGTGTATGTCTGACCACCTTAAACACAATCAAATGATTTTATTTTTTTTACAACCTTCTAGATATAAGTAGTAGACTCGTGTCTGAATGTGATGCATATATTTTTTTAATTTATTTCCAAGTAAATAAATAATTATGATTTTTCTTCCACAACTTTTCCAGAATACAAAAACTTTCATGTCTAACCATGTTAACTTAGTCTAAAATTTATCAAATTGAAAATTTTCTTTATTTTTCTTGTAGTAGAAAAATCATAGAATGTGACACATATTTTGGATTTCAAAAATGTTATACAGTTTGAAAGTTATAGCTATTTTTCAATAAGTCTATCAATGAGGAGTAGAAAGATAACAAGTAGGTGTATGTCTGACTACATTAAACAAAACCAAATGATAATATTTTTTTATAAGATTATAGATAAAAGTAGTAGACTCATGTTCAGATGTGATGTATATTTTTTTGTATTTTTTTTCCAAGTAAATAATTAATTATGATTTTTCTGCTACAAATTTTCCTGAATATAAAAACTCTCATGTCTAACCACCTTAACTTAGTCTAAACTTCATCAAATTGAAATAATTGTTTATTATTGTTGTACTCGGTGAAGCATAGAATGTGATGTATATTTCATATTTTAAAAATGTTACATTGTTTGAATGTTATAGTTGTTTTTCAAAGATTCTATCAATCAGGACTTCTTTTTCACATCGCCACTTTTTGGCATACCATGATGCTACACATACCCAAGAGGAGAATAATAAGGAAAATAGCCACACACCAAAGCATCTTAAAAATCTTCATAGTAAATAAAATGCAAGAAATATTTTTCTATTTTGTAGAGTATATAGATTTTTATTTTTATTTTTTAATTTTAAAATGCAAGAGCATAAAAGAAAGATAATCTTAAGGAAAGAAAGAACTCAATAGGAAAGTGCAATATTTTTTGCAAAGAGGGTTTATCAGAGAAAAGAGGTAATTAGGAGGTATTTTCCATAACAAGTCAAATCTTCATAGTAATTAGGAGGTTCTTTATGATAAACATATTAATAGGAATATATTAGATGTCAAATGGAACAAGGATCTTAGTATTCTTTACATTCTTCTATCCCTTCACCAATTCATGAAGAAATACCATCTTTTGGACCAAAGATAACCATTTACTTGAAATTTTCCTAGAAGAAGATTGAGGGTCTCTAGATTTTAAACCTTCTTTCGTGGAAGAATATAAGATCTTTTCAATATATAATAAGAAAAGGAAGATGATATTTTCAAAATATATGCATATATTTTGATTCCACTTCTAGTACACCTTCATTTAATATATTTTTTGTAGATGATTCTTAGCGAAGTTGTTAGGAGTTTATTATAATCTTCCTTGAATTTATATATAATCATAGATTGTCTTATTGTTCAAATATATTGAAGCTTAAATTAAGAAAGAGGCTGATGGTGTTGTAGATATGAATAAATTATTCTCTTAGCCCTTTGACCTCTATCAATAAAATAATATTCTTATAACTTATATTATGGATAAAAAAATAGATTCTTATAATAACAAAAAGGTCATTGAAATTGGAAAATGTCTTCAAGCCAATGAACAACCAGATCAATATTCTCTTCTAAAAAAAATTATTGATATCTTTTCTTAGATAGACATGCCTGCCATTTATCCTTGAATTATCATTCATAATAAAACATTTATTTCTAACAGTAAACTTGTTAAACAAAAGATTAGAAAGACAAATAAAAAAATTTATTTTCCTGTTAAAGATGAGATTGAAAAAAATTTGATAGGTGGTTTCATTTTTTTATAGATTATTCTCCTTGGATTTCACAAATTATTTCCATGGCTAAATTGGATAACAAGATACAAATGTGTACTAATTTTGAGACCTTAATAATGCTTCTTCAAAGGATGACTTTCCTCTCCAAAACATTGTACTATGATAGTTGATTATACAGCCAATCATGCTTTATTGTCATTTATGGATAGATTTTATAGATATAATCACATCTTTATTAATCCTTAAGGTCAATATAAAATAGATTTCATAACACATTGTGGTAAGTTTTTTGTGTTGTTATGCCTTTTGATATTAAAGAATGCTAACGTAACTTATCAACATGTCATGGCTCTTATATTTAATGACTACATTCATACAATCTCGGAGGACTATGTCCATGATATATTAACCAAATGTATTTTTTGAAAATATCATTTAAAAATACATCACCATATCTTTGAACACATTTGTAAATTCTATTCATCCAATTGAATCCTTAAAATATTATTTTTATGTTGATAGTGGAAAATTATTAGTATTCACTGTTTTGAATCATGGTGTTGTTGTGAACATAAATAAAATAAATTTTATTGTTAGTAAGCCACCTCCTAAAAATATTTCTCAAATTCATCTTACAAGGAAAAAATCAAGCTATTCACATATTTGTTTTAGTACTTGCAAATTAAACTTTATATTTCACTTAATTACTAAAAGAGAATAATATTTTTAAATAGAATGTGGATTAGGGAAACTCCCTTGATGACCTCAAATATTAGCTAGCTAATCTTCATATCTTACAACATACTATTCCTAATAAATAATTTCTTCTTTACAATATTTTCTTATCCTAATGCTCTTGCAACCTTATTGGCACAACATAATAAGTATGGAAAATAATGTCATGTGTACAACATAAGTTGAATACTTTACTTGATTGTGAGGTTTCATATAATGCAATAGATAACTAATATCTTTCTAGTTTATTTGCATCTCAAAAGTAAAAATATTACCTTCTCAATAGAACTCATCTTGACATTATATTTAACTCTTTAAAATGTCTTATAAGATTTGGCTATGAGGATAGCCACCCAAGATCTAGATGCATAGTAGAAAGTACAATAATAAGAGAGAATGAATACGATAAGAATAAATTTTATTATCATAAAAAATACAATTAAATTAATTGGAATGATAGTATAATGGATACCTTTTTATTTAATAGACCAAGGTGAATACATAGGAGTGCATAATATTATGTCAACTATCTTTATTATGACAAGATAAAAAAGAGACAAACTTATCACCCACAAAAGATGCAAAAGTGAAAGTGTCACATGTCCACTAAATGTAGATCACCCTCCAAGGTGGAAAGATATTTTTTTCACACATCCAATAATTTTGGACCACCTTCCATTATTGAATGTTGTTTGGATGGGATACCCACTAAAGGAGGAAAATAAGTAAAGTGATAAATCTACCAAATGTAGAAGTCAAATGTAAGTTGGAAAATTGATAATATGATCTAACATCACTTAAAGGGTGAATATCTTTATGTGGACCCTAATTAAACTTAAGTAATATGTGTGTTTAGAACCTAGGAGAATAATTTTGCAGGTGCAATAATTTAACACACCAATACCCCCTGAAGTGCAACTTAGGGAGAGTGTATGCACACAATAAAAGATGGGTCTCTACTGCTAGAAATGTAAGCTACCAATATTGAAATGAAATGCAATACCTTACAAATGGAGAAAAGGAGAAAACACAATGGGATAAAAATCCTCCATTAAAGAAAGATGAAAATGAAGAATTCTCTCAAAGATGAATGAGATGGAAAAATCCTCATGTGAGGAAAAATTCCTCCCCTTAAGAGGGAAGAAGAGAGATCATGAAGCTTGCTATATAGAATCTCCTATAAATATGGTCCAATGATCTCAAAAAAGAATTTCCCCTTAGGAATAAATGGATCCACTATTGCACCAAGAATGTCAAATTGTTTAAAGTCCAGGTACCGGTATCAATGAATAATTGACGATGAATTTCTAACTTTGCTATGATAGAGATATGACATGGAGACACTTGTATGCACATCAAATAGACACTCAAATGAAATAAATTATTTACCAGGGACATGTAAAAAGTCTCACAAGATAGTTCCTAACCTATTGAATACATGAAGATAGTTCTAATAGAGCCTCAATGAAAAATACATGAAGAATACGATACTTTATTTTTATGCATTTACAACATAGCTCATGAAATCAGATTGTGTAATGATAGGATGATTAAAATATTAGATAAACATGAAGATGATGCTGCCATAGAATTTCCATGAAGTATCTAACCACTAAAGATGCATCTGAATGGGATGTGCAACGAAAATAGTAATAAATATCCCCTTATGGTTGTCATATGGAAGAAATGATAGTGATCAATATGGGATTGATAGGTGGACATTACATTTGTGTTCCCAAAATGCTCATTTGAGAATTTTTATTTTAAAAACTTGTTAAAAGTTTTTATTTTAAATATTATTATTAAATTTATTAAACTAAAAAAAATAAAAATCTTTTTTATTCCTTTGGACTTTCTATATGAGTGATTACAATTGTAGACTATAGAATCAATTTTTCTCATCTTCTTGGTCTTTAGCTTCCTTATAAATGAAACATTTATAGGCCCATGATAAATGAATCACTAAGCAATTTTGGTCAAATCAGCCTAACATTAATTAGAAAATAACATCTCCATTAGATCCTATACCTTTAAGAGGTAAAATAGAAATCCATTGGATACGCATTATGGAAACCATTGTTCTTAATTTCATAAAAGTATAGTCATATTCAACTCAAATAATAATCTAGGTTACTTTATGAGGATTTAGCCAACATATTTAATAATTATTATATTATATCAATAATGATTAAAACAACATTGTGAATACCATTAGAAATGAGAAAAGCATCCACCAATCATGAAGGAAATTAAAATTTATAATCCCATCATGATATTTTGGAATAAATTTCTAGGCTCACATCAACATAATTCTTGTCACCTTCTATAACACATCGCCTTAGTTTCATTGAAAATAATACTTAAGGAATTTCACCAAAAGAGTAAAATTTATTATGATTGTTTAAGCCATACTACCTAAGCATTGGGAAGTCATTTATTCCATTATGACATATGATCCTTCAACCCTTTATTTAGAAATAACAATAATTAGTAGCAACATATGGAAAGGATTTAAGCCCTTATTAATGTCTAATTAGTTCAGGGTCCATCTAATTTAGTGGAACAAAATATCGAAAGATCATGGTCTTTTTCAAGTGTGATAATGACCTTAATCATGTATCATCATTTAATTCAAAATTTAAAAATAATTATTTAAAATAAAATACTCATGAAACATGGGTCAATGAGTTTAACTAAAAAAATTACACACTTGAATCTTGATAGCAATATCATGTGATTTCCTATCATTACCGAACAAAATTTTGTGAATGGAGGTATTTAGTGAGGAAAAACATGTGTGCAATGCAAATGGCTCTTTTCATACTCTAGATATTTTGAGAATTTTTTTAATTTGTAAAAATCACATATCCTATTGGCTTACCATTACATGCACAAAAGTGCGAAATTTCTAGTTTTAAATAATATTTAAACATATACTAATTAATGAACCTTCAACTTGGCTATACATGCTTCAACTATTAGTCAACTTCAAAGGTTCTTGACATGTTTCCATTGGAAATACTTCATTATTTCACTTATATAGGTTGGCCAAAATATAATAGATATTGATACCAACATGAATCCACATGTTGCATCTAGTATTTATCGATATCTAAAAACAATAGGAACAAAGTCACCCAAGTGATGAGATATAGATATATCCTAATGACCTATTTTATTCTGGAGGACCAGAGAAAATGGAAATTTGAACATCTAAACCATTCATCTTCGTGAATCAAGATCTAAAATATCTATAATATAGAATATAGATGTTTTAAGTAGAATAAAGCATATTGTGCAAAGTACACACCTACATTTGTATTTGGAGGACAACATGGACCAACACAAGATCAATAGAATTACAGGGATTATGGAGCAATAGTAGGATAAGTCAATATATTATAAGACAAAGGAAGATGATATTTTGGAACTTGTAAAGAATTCATCTCTTCCTGTTGAAATCAATAACAAATTTGTGGTTGCTTGATATTCTGGCAATTCTTTAGATAATACTTCTACTTCATCTATTTTTGACATTGAGACCTATGAGGTTATGCTATCTCTTTCTAAAATGGATTTCCTCTATATTCCTAATTTTTAATTTTTAACTAAGCATGTATATAACATAAATAATTATGCCACAAAGGAACAAGGGTTTAAAGTTCCTATAGAAAATAACATACATGAAACTTTTTTTGGACATGGATATAATCCTTGAAAGCCCACTATATTAAATAATCTTGAAAACCATCTCTCAAAGTAAATATCCTATTCTCTTCTAAATATCTTTCTCTTGGTAATCCTCATCTCATATATTTTGATTCGACTTCTAGTACACCTTCATTCAATATTTTTTTGCAGATGATTCCTTAGCAAAGTTTTTAGGGGTTAATTGTAGTCTTCCTTGATTTTATAATGATCATAGATTGTCTTATTGTTTAAATATATTGAATCATACTTTAAGAGATCTCAGGCTAATGGTATTGTAGATATGAATCAATAATTCTCTTATCCAATGGACCTCTGTCAATAAAATAATATTCTTATAACTTATATTATGGATAAAAAAATAGATTCGTATAATAACAAAAAGGTCATTGAAATTGGAAAATATCTACAAGCCAATGAACAATAAGATTACTATTCTCTTCTAAAAACAATTCTTGATATCTTTTCTTGGATGGACATGCCTACCATTGATTCTCAAATTATCATTCATAGCACAACATTTATTCCTAATAGTAAACTTGTTAAATAAAAGATTAGAAAGAGAAATCGCAAAATTTATTTGCTTGTTAAAGATGAGATTGAAAAATTTCAATATGTGGTTTCATTTTTTCATAGATCGTTCTCCTTGGATTTCAAACATTCTTTCCATGGCTAAATTGGATAACAAGACACAAATGTGTACTAATTTTTAGACCTTAATATTGCATCTTTGAAGGATAAATTTCCTCTCCCAAACATTAATATGATAGTTGATTCTATAACCAGTCATGCTTTATTGTCCTTGATGGACATATTTTATAGATATAATTACATATTTATTAATACTTAAGATCAATATAAAATAGATTTCAAAACATATTGTGGTAATTTTTTGTGTGTTGTCATGCCTTTTGATATTAAATAATGCTAATGTATCTTATCAACATGTCATGGTTCCTATATTTAATGACTACATACATTCAATCTTGGA
>BSBK01008211.1:977500-1010000 GCA_027943335.1 Chamaecyparis obtusa | reverse complement strand
CTTGCTATTGTAACCGATTATTCTCTGACTTCCGCAGATGCTAGGAGACTGTTTGACCATGCAATGTAAAAGGCTTATGAGCCAAGAGCTGTTGTAACATTGTAACACACTATATTTTCAATAACAGAGATATGCCCTACTTGAAAAGTGGATGTAATCGAGAATAGCTGGATGAACCACTATAATTTTTGTGTCTCTGTGTCTGTGTGCTTTTAATCTTTCATCCTCTATATTCTATTTTATTATTTATTATCTGCAATTTACTTTCAACAATTGGTATCAGAGCTGGTTAAGCTCTTTTGATTTTTTAGAAATCGGTGAGGTCTTGTAGGCACCATGGATGAAGCAGATAAATGGAAGATTGAAAATTTTTCAAGGTAGAACTTTGGATTATGGAAAGTACAGATTGAATCTTTGCTTGTCAAGCAAGATTTGTAGCTAGTGTTACTTGGAAAATCAAAAGGAAAGGGTTTGATGTTGGATAAGATTGGGAGAAGATCGATCAGAAAGCAAAGGCAATGATCATCTTATCTTTATCAAGCACTGTGCTCTTCAATGTTTTGATAGAGAAGACAATGAAAGAGTTGGATAAGTTATCCTCATTATATGAGATAGCTTCAGCATCGAACAAAGTATTCATCATCAAAAAATTATATAATCTGAAAATGAAAGAAGGGGGGGTGATCGCGAATCATCTCAATGAGTTCAATATTTTAGTTACTCAGCTGATTTCAGTTGGTATCGCATTAGATGATGAAATAAAGGAGATCTTATTATTATGCTCACTTCCAAACAGCTGGGAAGGAGTTGTCATGGCTATGAGCACTTCTGTTCCAGCCAAGAGCAAGCTAAAATTTGATGAAGTTGCAGCCGCTCTACTTAGTGAAGACATGTAGAGGAAGCAACAAGAATCCTCTTCTGGTGATGCTCTAATAGCTGTGAGCACAAGCAATAGAGGTAGAAGTCATGAGAGAGGAAGAAATAACAATAATAACAACGGAAGAGGCAGATCGAGTCATCACTCAAAATCGAGAGGAAGAAATGGCACATGCTGGTTTTATGGAAAATCTGGGCACACAAAGAAGCAATATTGGAACTATAAAAGGGCTCAAAATAATGTTATTAATGCTAGTGTTAATGATGCAACTGATGGAGCTTTGGTACTTGCAGCCGGCAACATAGATTCAGATTTGTGGGTTCTTGATTTTGGTGCCTCATTTCATGCAACTCCATGTCGGAGTGCTTTCACAAATTATCATGAAGGTATGTTTGGAAAAGTTTTTCTTGGGGATAATAAAGAATGTGATATAGTCAACAAAGGGGTTATTTCATTGTCACTGAAAAATGGAACTAAATGGATTTTAAAAGATGTTAGGCATGTTCCTACGCTTAAGCATAATCTGATTTCTGTTAGTCAGTTATATACACAAGGATGCAATGTTAGTTTTGATTTAGCTTCTTGGAAAGTGTCCAAAGGTCAATTGATTTTAGCAAAAGGGCAAAAAAATGGAAGTTTATACACATTAGAGTGTAATGGTGAAGTGGGAGCATCCATGGCGGTTGTGGATAGCAATGCCAAACTTTGGCATAAGAGGCTCGGTCATATGAGAAAAATAGGTCTTGAAGTTATGCTTTGAAGAGACCAACTTCTGGGTCTAAAATCAATTGATTTGACATTGTGTGAGCATTGTCTTTATGGCAAAAAAAAATCACACCAGCTTCGTAAGATGGGTCACGAGAATAAATCCTCTCCATTAGAGCTCATTCATTCTGATGTTTTCGGTCCTACAAAGGTAACTTCCATCGATGGTGCTAATTATTTTTTCACATTTCTTGATGATTGCACTTGCAAAGTTTGGGTTTATATGCTGAATAAGAAATCAGAATTTTTTTCAAAATTGAAAAGCTTTAAGGCTAAGGTGGAAAATCAGATTGGGAGAAAGATAAAATGTTTACTAACAGACAATGGTGGTGAGTTTTTCTCTTCAGAGATTGACCAATTTTGTGCAGATCATGGTATTCGAAGGATTAAAATAGTCTCGTATACACCTCAAGAAAATGGTGCAACAGAGAGGTTGAATAGAACTATTTTAGAAAGAGCTCGGTGTATGTTGTCTAATGCTGGTTTGGGGAAGGAATTCTGGGCAGAGGCATGTAATACAATAGTTTATTTAATAAACCAAGCTCCTTCATCACATCTTGATTTTGACATTCTGGAAGAGAGGTGGGCTGGTAAGAGAATTTATTTTTCTCACTTGCATGTTTTTGGGTGCAATGCATATGCTCACATTAATAAGGAGCAGAGAATGAAATTGGATTTTAAATCCAAAAGATGTATATTTCTGGGGTATGGTGAGGATGAATTTGGTTATCGTCTATGGGATTCAATCACTAAGAAAGTGATACGGAGAAGGGATGTTGTATTTAATGAGAAATCATTCTTAGGTTTGCAAATTCAGAATTCTTCTTCTGATGAATTTATTAAATGTAATCTGTTTGATAATGGAAATCATATGCAGAACATACCCCAAGTCACATTCCATCTATCTACATTTGCCCCCTCCAACATTGCTCAAATCACTCCTTCCACAAATACTCTCCCTTGCACAATTCCACAGCAACCCCTTATGTCTACCACACCACTTGTGGTTAGCTCACAACCACTATTTTCTAACACCCCAGCATTTATGTCTATTGCCCCTTACCAAAGTAGTCAAGGCGGAGAGCTACCAATTTCATCCCTATTTCCCATACTGCAGCCTGTACTCAATCCCCTCACACACATGGAGGATGAACCGCATTTAGTTGAGAGGCAGCAGGAAGCTCTGTTGTCCCAACCTCCACACACCCCTCTACCACATGTGGAGACTATCATGCTGCCACCTAGCAGATTCCCTATTGCTACATGGGCCCCTGCTTTCCCCGCGCAGCCTCTCCAACACTTCAGTGCATAGGTCACTCAGCCGTGGGAAGCTAGACAGTAGGTCGTGCCCACTGTTGCTTCCTCCCCATGCTCCAATGTGTCATGCGTGGACTATGGTCCACCATATGTGACCCAAACACAATGCAGCGTGGAATTGGGTATAAATTCCACAGTCCCCTACCCTTCCAAATAGCCTCCCATGGTATTTGATTTACTCTAGAACAACAATATGACAGGGAATTACACGGCATTCAAAACACAGAGGCTTCTGGTCCTATTCAAACTTCAGACAATGATCAAAATATTACTTTACAGAGGTCTACTAGAGAGAGGAAACACCCTCGCAAGTTCGATGATTACGAATTACTATTTTCCTTGTGTTCTAATCAGGCAGAACCATAGACTTTTAAATAGGCATATTCTGATATTAATTCCATGTTCTGGATGGAAGCAATGATAGATAAAATGGATTCTTTACACATGAATCAGACTTGGGATTTGGTTCCCCTTCTGCCAAACTGCAAAGCATTGAAAAATAAATGGGTCTATCACATAAAAGAGGAAGATGGAGGACAAAAAAGATACGGGGCCAGATTGGTAGTGAAGGGATTTTCTCAATAAAAAGGTGTAGATTTCAATGAGAATTTTTCTGCCATGGTTAAAATGCAGACTATTCACTTAGTACTTGGTATGGTAGCAGCATGGGACCTCGAGCTTGAGCAACTTGATGTCAAACTAGCATTTTTACACGGAGACATTTTTGAAGAATTATATATGGAATAGCCGAAAGGCTTTGTAAAATAGGGGCATGAGCATTTAGTTTACAGATTAAACAGGAGTCTCTATGGGCTGAAGCAAGCTCCTCGTCAATGGTATTCAAAGTTTGATAATTCCATGACTCGGCAAGGTTTTACTCACTGCGAATCAGACCCATGTGTATACCTCAAAAGGCTTCTGACTAGTGAGTTTGTGATCTTGTTATTGTATGTTGATGATATGTTGACTGCTAGTAATAGTATGAGAGTCATTCATGAGCTGAAGACACATTTGTCTCTTCATTTTTCCATGAAAGATTTAGGGGTAGCGAAGAGGATTCTTGGGATGCATATAATCCGAGATAGACATAGGAGAGAAATCAAGTTATCTCAAGAAAAATACATTCTTAAATTTTTAGAGAAATTTAATATGACACACTCAAAATCAGTTGCCACTCCATTGGCTGATCATTTTTTATTGTCTTAAAAAATGTGTCCTTCTACTCATGATGAAAAACAAGAGATGGCTTGTATTCCTTATTCTTCAGTAGTTGGTAGTTTGATGTATGCCATGGTTAGCACACGTCCGGATATTGCTCAAGCAATGGGAGTTGTGAGTGGTTTTATGAGTAATCCTGGTAAAACTCATTGGCAAGCAGTTTAATGGACTCTTCAGTATTTGAGAGGCACTTCCTCTCATGTTTTATGTTTTAACAGTAAGGCCCCTTATATTCGCGGATATGTTGATTCTGATATGGCTGGAGATTTAGATACAAGGAGGTCTACAAGAGGCTATGTGTTTACTTTTTCTAGAGCAGTGATTAGTTGGACTTCTTGGAAGCAACAAGTGGTTGCTCTTTCCTCCACCGAGGCTGAATACATTGCTCTCACTGAGGGAGCTAAAGAGCTGATATGGTTACAGTGATTGTTTGGAGAGTTGGGATTTCAACAATCCACATTTACCTTATTTTTTGATAGCAACAACACCATTTAATTGGCCAAAAATTCAACTTTCCACAGTTGCACAAAGCATATTGAGACTAGATTTCATTTCATACGTCATACTCTTGAAGAGGGAAGATTACAGTTAGAGAAGATTGATACAAAGATCAATCTGGTTGATGTGTTTACAAAGGTTGTACCTTGAGAGAAGTTTGAATTATGTAGGACTTCTCTCGGCATCATGATGACATAGCCATAAGCACCAAGTGGGGGATATCTCTGAGCAGCTCATCTCATAGCATTGATTGGACTTCAAGTGGGACATTGTAACGCCTTTGTATGTAACGGCTACAGTAGTGGGTGAAGCCCAATCTTCACATGTTGTTGTAACCGATTATTCTCTGTCTTCCACAGATGCTAGAAGACTATTGGACCATGCAATGTAAAAGGCTTATGAGCCAAGAGCTGTTGTAACATTGTAACACACTGTATTTTCAATAACAGAGATATGCCCTACTTGAAAAGTCGATGTAATCCAGAATAGCTAGATGAACCACTATAATTTCTATGTCTTTGTGTCTGTGTGCTTTTAATCTTTCATCCTCTGTATTCTATTTTATTATTTATTGTCTGCAATTTACTTTCAACACTCTTGCTATGAAATCTATGTGGCAGAAAAGCAAGGATGGGACTATTTCTGTGAATGTCAACAAGTCTCTTCTAGATATCACCTCGGCCATTATTTGGAGGATGTTGACTGGGACAAGATTCGATGTTGATGATGTGACTGGGAAAGGGGGTGAGCTTAAGGTTATGGTGAGAGAGATTATCAGCACTCTCTCTGCTGTTAACATTGGGGACTTCTTTCCTTCCATAGATTGGATGGATCTGCAAGGTCTCAAGAAACGGATGGTTAATGCCCACAACTTCTTCAACAGGATTATTGGGAGAATTATTGATGACCATATTGAGCAGAAGAGAAGGGCTTTGGAGGAGAAAAAGGAGTGGAGTAAGGACATTTTGGATGTGCTTCTTGATGTCAAAGAATCCCAGTCTCTAAACGTGTAGTTCACTTAAGATAATATCAAAGCAATCCTCTTCATATGTCACTTTCCTTACCCCATGTGATCTTGTGCTGCATGTTTTCTTTGCTTTATTGTTTTCTAGGGTAGAAGCTCTACAAAGTATCTACAGTAGGTAAGATGAATATCACATTCCAGTTCTACAGCAGTACTTGAATTGTCTTTTATAATTTTGAAAAAGTTAGAATAGTAAAAGGAGATCATAGTAATAAGGTCAATACAACAATGAACTGAATATTCAATTTATTTGCATTTTCTTTTTGTTCTTCTAACAATTTAGTAGTACGATATATTTGCAGGATCTGTTCATTGGTGGGATGGAGACAACAACAACTAGCATGGAATGGGCAATTACTGCACTACTCAGACACCCCTGGGTAGCCAAGAAACTGCAGGAAGAAATTGCTTCTATAGTAGGGAAAAAGCGGATGGTAACTGAATCTGATCTGCCCAACATGCACTACCTGCAATGCGTGATTAAAGAGTCATTGCGACTATACATGCCAGGACCATTATTGCTCCCCCATGAAAATAGCAAAACTGTGACTGTAGGACCATAGGGCTATGTCATACCTAAGAAAACAAAGCTTTTTGTGAATGCGTGGGCCATTTCAAGAGACCCAAATGTGTGGGAAGATCCCCACAAATTCAAGCTTGAAAGATTCAAGGGCAATAAGAGTTTTGAGTACCAAGGGCAGGAATATGATATGTTTCCTTTTGGGACAGGGAGGAGGGGATGTCCTGGTGGGCATATGGCCATTGGGCAGATGTCCTTTATTTTGGCTCAGTTCTGGCATTGCTTTGACTGGAGAGTTGAAGGCAATCCTGCCGATTTGGATATGGAAGAAGATTTTGGAGCCACTGTGTCAAGGAAAAACCATCTTTATGCCATCCCTTCATTGAAATTGACCACAGACTTCTAAACTAGATTCTTTTTTAATGAGAATCATTATTTTATTCGTTGTAACTTGTGATGTCTCAAGCAGCTGAGACAGCATATCATCACATTTGGAATAAGGTAGACAATTGAGTGTGTTCAGCTCAACGCAGGTGGATCACTTCAGGTTTCTCTTTTTGATGTTTCTTTCTTGGCTATAATATAAGTTCAAAAATAGAAGAAATGCAATAAAATAGATGTAATAAAAAAGTTTTATTTTAAAACTTTGTTTTAAAATAATAGATGAATTGAAAATTTGACACAATATACACTGCGACTCTCACCTTGACCTCTCAACCGTAATTGTAGAATTTGTCTCTCATTGTTCTTCCACGTCCACAAAAGAGAAGATGAAGATTGTGAGTGTAATGAATGTGTATTTAGTCTTGTCACTGATAATCGATTTCCACAGTCTTCACTAACGGTGCAATACTCACCCATTCCCTCCAAAATGCTGAAATTATTGCAATCATATAAGTACAATGGCCTTGCTTTCAATTTCTTTGTACAGATCATACTGAAGAGCGATGTGAAACAATTGCATTCAACGAATGTGCGTGGAAGAAACCAAACGAGTGAATCCCAATCTCTTAATTTGATTGGTTTATGTTTTTTTAAATTATTAGATTAACTTAAAACTTAGCAATTAATAAATCTCATAAAATTTTGAAATCGATATCTATAAATTTTTTTTTATTTAATAACAAGTTTTAAAGCTGATAGAAACTAACCCTAAACACATTTTAATTTCATAATTCTTTTAAAAAAAAATATTTTATATTTTATTAACAATAATTTTAAAAAAATATTTTCTAATTTTAAAAAAATGTTAATCTTAATGTCATAATTTGATTGATTTATATTTTACAAATTATTGGATTAATCTAGAACTTAGCAATTAATAAATCTAATATAAAATTTAGAGATCAGTTTGTATAATATTTTTTTGTTATTTAATAACAAGTTGATAAGATGATAGTTCAACTAACCTTGAACACATTTTAATTTCAAATTTTTACAAAAAAATATAATTTATATTTTACTAATAATAATCTTTTAAAAACATTTTCTATTTTTAAAAAAAATTGAATCCCAAAGTCATAATTTGACTTATTTATGAAATTATTAGATTAACCTAAAATTTAGCAATTAATAAATCTAATATAAAGTTTTGAAATCAATCTGTATAATTTTTGTTTAGTTATTTAATAACAAGTTGATTAGATGATAGAAACTAATCTTAAACACGGTTTAATTTCCTCACTTTAAAAAATATACTTTATATTTTATTAACAAAAATCCTTAATAAAAACATGTCTTAATGTAGAAAATATGAATCCCTACGTCATAATTTGATTGATTTACATTTTCCAATTGATTAGATTAATCTAAAATATAGAAACAAATAATAATTCTAATATAAATTTTGAAACCAGCCTGTAAATAATAATTTTCCTTAAACACGTAAACATCAAATACACAATATTTGATATTTTTAATCATGAAAAGTTTTAGTACGCAATCATCCACGACTTTCTCAGCATAGTATACAAATTAAAAATGATATTCAGAGTATGAAAGTTCTCAAGTTATAAAAGACTCGTATGTACAAAATTATAAAATTATTTAAAGGTAATGCCAAGTAAACAACAAAACAATAAACAACACTGAAAAACAATAAACAACAATGAAAATCGTGCATTATTATCTTTTAGTGCACAAGCCAGCTGTGAATAGTTGTATTAAAAATAAGGAAAAAAATTATGAGGTTTGAAATAAAAAATAATTTGTATAATTGGTTTATATAAAAGGTGAGAGGCCTTAAAAAACATTTATGTGAGAAGATAGTATATGATTAATTGAAATGTTTAATATTTTTATTTTGATGTGACTATTAATTTTCTCAAGTTTAGAAAGGTTTATGTAAAATTAGAAAGAAAGAAAAAAATTTAATTACCAAATGAATCAATATCATTCTTACAATTGATTGGATAATTAAAAACATTATTTTATAATAATTAAAATATACATTTAATTTTAATTTATAAACATTATGTTATGTTTAAAATTTTCAAACATTGAAATTTTTTTTCAATCTTTAAAATTTATTTGTTAGCAAATCTTTCTTTTATTTTTTTTGAGAAAAGGTGGCAGTGCCACTTAATATATTATAGTATAATTTTTTACATAAACTAGTTCTAAAATAAGGATTTCCCGGAGAAAAACCAAAAAAATGGGATAATGGCTAGGTGAAATAAAATCCTCAAAACCAAAATACCTAATTACAATGATTAGCCCATTGAGTAAATATAAAATTTCGAGAACATAGGAAAATAGATACATTTTTCCCCTTAATGGCAGTAGAAGAATAGCAAGAGAGATGGCCATCAATGTGTATAGATGGGGTGTCAGAAAACCTTCGACGAGCTCACTGCTTGAGAGGGAGGTGCCTTCAAGGTTGTACATATGCTTCCCAAAACAAGCCAAAGATTGCCATATGAAATAAATGTAGGCACAACGCAGATGGAAAACCTGCACACATATCAAAGGCAAAAAACAAAAACAAAGCAAAGCTCATAGAATAACGATCAAAACATTAGCCTTCCATAAAAGCAGGGAGATTATCAGTGGAGCCCAATTTAAGGTTAAGATCAGGTAGTGGTTGGGAAGGGGTTGATAGTGTCGGATGTGGGGGAGGCTGAGAGGAGGGAGGCATGGATGAATCTTGCTCGAACAAGTCAAGTAAAGAAAAGACAACTTGGTGAACATTATTCACAAACTCCTTTGACAAGAAATACCCATACTGTTGCAGAGCTATTTTTATCAAACGAAAAGATTGTCATTCCAGCCCTTTTTTTAATACTTTCAATAACCGTGTATACACCATGATTGTGAAGAATTGAATGATGATGAAAGAGACCACTAATTAGTGCAGCTTGGCTCCATAAATCATACTTTTGCAAGGCTATAGAGATTTTCTTACCCTTCAGAAGCTCTGGCCTAACCTATCTGTTGCAAATCAACATGAGATGAACAGGGAATTGAAGCAAGCCAAATACATTAGAAAGGAAAATTGACAAGATCCGAGAAGGATAAATGATGCATTTTCCTAAAGGAAATAGAACATTACTCCCAATGATACACTTAATACCACGTCGAATGTGCAGGCGATCACGGATAAAGATGGAGGCCAACAGGTCATCTTTGATGAAGCCAAGGAACAACTTCTCCCATTCTTCAACTGTCAGCAACACTCTAAAATTCTTTGGATAATAATCCATATGGAGCAAAGAACAAGTCAAGCACAACTCCATGGATGAGCTCACACCCACCAAGAAGCTTGGACGACTCATCGAAATGAAATAAAGGACTCAGAGTAGAATCTAGGACTAGTGGATACAAATGAGAACACGACAGAGGAAAGGCAATGCTTAAAACAAACCCAAATGCCAAATATATAATGAATGAAAATAACTGCAAATAAACGTGGCCTTTAGTAGCTAATAATATCACCTGATGGGGAAAGATATGAAATCCTACCTCTCCCAAAGGATGTAGACACGAAGGAGACATCAGGTTAAAGAGTTAGAGTAGATAGCTTGCATGATGAAAAGATATGCCATATAGATCACAAATAAATGAAAGGATGACAGAGACCCAAGCACCCACAATCATGATCAGGAGATTAATGAATGGCAAGGAAGGATGGCCATGTGTATGAAATGAAAGGAAGAGAAGTACACAAGAAAAAGGGTGGCTCCAATATAAAAGCAAGTCATCATAGAAGAATAACTTAACAATGAAGTAGACAGAATGAGACACATCAACTAAAGAAAAGAAAAGGATCAGCTCAACTAAGAAGTAATACACATGTGCCAAAGGACAGAAACACTATCACTATAATTCTTAGTAAATATAGATGCTTGAACATAGAATTCTTTCTTACACCCACAACTGACGAAGCATTTTAAAAAATGAATAAGCAGCTGTGAGAACATAAGAAAGCATAACAACAACGTGGTGAGCTTTCTTATACCCAAAACTGATTAAGCATTTCAATCAAAGAGTCACCATTTGTGAGAACATAAGAAAGCTTTGTATGCCAAACATAGCAGGTAAAGCATTCAACCGAATGCAAAATCATGACAATCTTTCTTACACTCATAACTGACTAATCCCTTCCAACAAATGTATAAGCAGCTATAAGATTATAGGAAAGCCTAAAGCGAAATAGAGAATGCCATTACAATGAATAACAGGGGAACCATTAACATGAGGACTTGTTCTAAATAATTTCCATGATGGAAGGAAAATGATCTAACACATTAACTGAAGAGCAGGAGTTCAAGAACTTTATTGCAACCATAATTAGCTAAGATATCTGCTAGCTTCTTGCCTTCTCTGTAAGTATGGGAAATAAGGAATATATCCAAAGAGTCAATGAGAGCCCAGCTTGCTGGAAAATATATTTCAGCTACCAATTGTCAATAGTCTTGTGGATGCACGCATTTATAATAACCACAGAATCACCCTCAATATGTAGATTAGAGAAAGACATTTTCTTAGCTAGAATTAACTCTTCAAGGAATGAGATAGCTTCCACCATATTATTAGTACCAGGGTTAATAGGGGATGCAAAATAAGCCAAGACTTTATCTTTGTGGTTTCTTAGACAAACCATGATACTTGACTCCTCGGGATTCCCTTTAGAGGACCCATCAAAATTAAGCTTGATGACAAAAGAATCAAGAGGGGTCCATTTAATTTAAAATCTCAATATAGGGATTTTCCTAATACGGGGGAATATAGGGCACGAAGGAACAGAAATAAGTTTCCAGGAGCTTGTCACCTAACTATCCCATGAAGATAAAGTTGCATTAGGGTTAAAATGGCTAGATGATCTATTATTAACTTGTTTAGAGATGAGCTTTTCAATTGAAGAGATAACAGAATTAACATCTGAGACTTCTTTCCTAAAAAACCTTTTGTTACGCTCCCACCAAATAGACCAAATAACTGAAGAAGGAACAACTATCCATAGACAAGCAAAGATTGAGGACGAAAATAGAGAGGGCCAAGATTAGAAAAGCTCCCAAAGGGACCTAGGGAGAGGAAAGGGGATGGACAATTTATCCATAACAAAGGCCCAACATTGATGGGAAAGGAACAATGAACAAATAAATGATCCATAGATTCCTCTTGAGCACCACATAAAGCACAACTAAAAGGAGTAGCTATATGAAATTTGGACAGCTTGTTGCTGGTGAGAACTCTCTATTGGATTGAAAGGGAAGAGAAAACACCAGCTTTCGGGAGGATGATATTTTCCCAATGGAATTTTAAATCTCGCTGGAACATTTGTTGCTCTGCAACTTGTTGAAGAGCCTCATAGCCAGATTTAAGATAATAGACTCCATTGTTTGAGGGACACCACATCAACTTATCACTACCTTTAGACAATAAAACTAGTCTTTTAGAAAGGACTACAACAAATTCCCTTGCAAGGAAACTATTTAGAGGCAAGGAAGAAGGATCCTTCCAAGACACCTTATGGGACACAATATCAATATAGTCAACATAGTCTACTAACAATTCTCCCCAAAGAAGGGAGGAAAATCTCATGGCTTCATTTAAAGAAGTAGAAGCACTTAGAGGCGAGAGGCCATTCTGAGAGTTTTTCTTAAAAGATACATTAAAGCCATTATGAACCTACCAAGAAAGATAATTAGTGACAACTTCTCTGGATGACATCATGAAATTCCAGGTAGGAGAGTTGGATGGGGGATTATAGATAGTAAAGATTTGATGGGAACAAGAAGAGTCTAGGTATTTTGATTGCATGATTCTACACCATAGAGACTAAGATCTAAAGTACATTTTCCATACTAATTTCCCACCAAAAGCCTTATTTTTAAGAGAAAGATTATGTAAGCCTGCTCTTCCAGAAAGTTTACTAGTGGAAAGTTTCTGCAGAGAGACAAGGGGGATTTTTCTTACATTAGTCATATTGGACGACCAGAGGAATGATCGGATAATCTTTTCAATTTGATTAACTACAAATTTGGGTGCTTGGAGAACTAAAATATAATAGTTTGGGACAGCAAGAAGAACAATTTTGATTAATAGGATCCTACCCGATAAGGAAAGCTAGTGAGCTTTCCAAGCTGAAATTTTTCTCTTAAGCCTGCTAATAACATTATCCCAAAAAGATGATTTCACTGGCCCAAGGAAGAACGATATACCAAGATAAGTAGATGAAAACTCATCCATAGGGAAGCCAATAATGTTGGTGATTCTCTTTTAGACAACATCTGGAGTGAAAAGCATGTAAACTTTAGATTTGAGAGGATTGATCAACTGGCCAGAACCAGATGTATATATGTTCAATAATTGTTTCATGCATCTGGCCTCTTGGATAGAGGACCTACCAAAGAGAAGCATTTCATTGGCAAACAAATTATGGGTGATGGATAGAGCTAAATTAGGGATATTTATGCGCTTCCAGTTGGAGAGGGCATTTTGGGCTTGGATAGACCTACTAAGAGCTTCTGCCATGATGATAAATAGAAAGGGGGATATTGGATCCCCTTGGTGAACACCTTGGGTGGCATGAAAAAAAGTGGAGGGAATGCCATTAACAAGGACTGAAAATGAGACACTAGAGAGGCAATGCTTGATCAACTTACACCAAGAAGCTGAGAAGCTAAACTTAGCTAGGACTCTTAGCAAGAATGACTAGTTGACCTTGTCATAGGTTTTCATCATGTCTAATTTCATAACAAAGGAGGGAATCTGAGAGGTCTCAATCGTATAAAGGACTTCTAGAGAAACTAGAGCACCATCAGAAGTATCCCTACTAGGGAAAAATCCTCCTTGCTAAGGAGAGATTAAACTGGGAATGAGCATTTTGAGCCTGAGATAAATAGCTTTTGTAATGATCTTGTATATAGAGTTGCAAAGAGATATGAGCCTAAAATCTGCAAATATTTGAGGAGATTTACATTTGGGAATTAAGGTAAGATTCATTTTGTTAAACTCATTGAAGATATAGGCCCCCTTACAGGATTCTTCTACAACCATTAGAAGATCAAAGCTAAAAACATCCCAAAATTTTTGGAAAAAAACCATAGTGAATCCATCTCGGCTAGGAGCTTTATCTATGGCCATAGAAAAGACAATATAATGAAGCTCCTTAATACTAAAAGGTCTCAATAAATTGATATTGTCTTGATGAGACACAATAGATGGGATATGCTGAAGACGAGAATCTATGTCATGGCTATTCTTATTCTTGTGAAGGGCAGGAGCAAGAAGATTTTTGAAGAAATAAACTCCCTCTTTGCAAATTTGTTGTTGGGAAAATAGGGTACCCCCTGTCAATGCACTCTTAATAGAGAATAAGGACAAGTCTTCTTTCCTAACCTTGGTATAAATATGAAGGAATTTAGTGTTCCTATCACCCTCTTTCAACCAAAGTTCTCTAGATTTTTGCCTCTGGTGGATTTCTTCAATTGAGAAGAGGGTAGCCCAATAGCTTTGAAGAGATTTTTGCTTCTCAACTAGCTTTTCATTTAGGCCATGCTTGATAATATGATCTGATATCAGGCTAAGATCATGTTCTACCCTAGACTTCTCATGGAAGATATTCTTAAAGACTTCCTTAATCGAGGTAATAATTTTGGATTTCATAAACTTAAGTTTATTAGAGAATTGAAATATTTTGGTGCCTTTACAGAAAGGTGCACTACCCCACCACTTCCATAGGTGAGAAAGAAAATGGGAATGAGAGAACCACATGCTTTCAAATTTGAAAGAGGAGCATTTTTTGGGGGCAAGATGTTAATATCCAATGATATAGGGAAATGATCAGACTCTGACAAAGCTAGGATATCAGAGGAGAGAGAGAAGTCCAACAATTTGAAGTCAGAGGAGATGAGAAATCTATCTAGTCTAGATGAAATTGGAGAGTCGGATCTATAGTTAGTCTAGGTGTAAATCACTTCAAGAAAGGCATATCACACAAAGCATTACTTTGAATGAAAGAAGAGAACTCATCTACCATCCTTTGTGTAGTAGGATTCCCACCAATTTTTTCATCAAGAGAAGAGATGGCATTGAAGTCTCCATCAAGGATATAGGGGAGATCATCAAGTTTACCTATTTGATCAAAGAGAGATTCCCAAAGTGAGAGCTTGTCATGGGGGGAAGCCGGGCCATAGACATTAAAAAGAAGGAAATAATCATCAAACTAGGAGGCTTTCATGAGCAGCCAATTAGGATTTACAGCCAATAAGTTGCCTTGAATACATTTCTTATTCTAGAGGACAATAAGACCACCAAAGGCACCAGATGATGGGACACAAACTAAATTCCAAGAAGACCATTTCAGAATAATCTTATCATATGAGTCTTGGGAGAGCTTAGACTCTTGGATAAGAATAATGTCTTCTTTAGAAGAATCAATTTTTTTTTTTAATTCTTCTTCTCTTGTCAGGGTCATTTAAGCCCTTGACATTCCATGAAATGATCTTCATTGGGGGCCAAGAGAGCATGCTGCTCTCCTGGTTCTAATAATAGGTGAAATGGAATCCAACAAAGTTGATTGAATACTAGCTTCAATTTCCTCTTTGACTTTAGAAGCTAAGGGTTTCCTACCCCTCTTCCTGGATGTGTTAGAAACTAGGGAAGGAGCATCAGGCAAGGGGGAAAGAGAGCTGGAAAAATTGGCTAAAGATAGAACTTGTGAGTAATCAAACTTATCAGAAGTAGGGGGAACTGAGGTCTACAGAGATTCTTAATTGGGATCCTTTTGCAGGAGGGGGGGCTAAAATCAACAGGAATACTCAAAAGAACTCCTTCTTCAACATCTATTTTATCAATAAGTGGAGATGCCACCGAGATAAGGATGTTATTAGACATTAACCGAATCTCCTAATCAGAGATGGGAGTTGACAAGGAGCATGGAATAGGAACAAAGGGATGACTATTGAAGATTAAATTATGCATAATAACTTTATCTTCCTACAGAGGCATAGGGAGACATAATAATGGGTGATCAACCCAGTCAGAAGGAGAGATAGTCAACTAAGGAATAAGCGAAGGTAATGGTGCTGCAGAATCCATAACAAAAGGGGGGGCTAAGGATAAACTTGGAGCCATACAAAGAGATCTTGACATAGTGAGGGCGCAAGATGAGGAGTCCTTACCATGCATGCAGAAAAAATGAGAAATACATGAATTGGATATTAAGGAGAAAAGAATCAAAGGAGAGAGGGGAAGACCTAACAAAAGATACTAAGTGATCGAGGACACTTGCAAGGAAGGTTGCAAACCCAAGGAAGAGGTAGGCAATGAAACAACTGAAGGTTCCTTACGAGGACTACCATCAGCTTGACTTGCATAGGGAATCAATTGTAGAGGGGAAGAACCAAGCAAAGGATGAGAGCCAATAGATGGACATAAAAAAGGATTAGTCACTAAACTTTGACAGATATCAAGAGAAACCATGGATGACTGCTAACATTGATAAGAGAAATAGCCTAGGGAGTTAGCATTAGAATCAATAGTAGAAGGATCTAGATCCTGGATCTGCTGCACCCAAACTCCAAACTTAGACTAAATTGGTACTACTGATGGGGGGCATCCATTTGCCTCATGAGAAGACAAACACTAACTGGAAGGTGGGGTTGAGAAAATGGAACTAGATCATGCTTAATAAAAATCCCTAACTTATTACCCAAAATTTCTACAAGAGGGGGGTCTCTATATTCTAGAGGGAGATTCGGGAAGGAAATCCAACACGGTTGAAACAAGGGAATTAACACATTAACATCAAAGTGAGGAGTCCATGCCAATATAGTAATACCAATACCCTTACAGAACCAACCCTTGAAATTATGAACATTTGATCTATGTTTACGAGAATCAAAGATCGCAACAAAATAAAGAGAATCTTTGTCTCAGAGAAATAATTCATTAAGCCCCACCCAAACATGACTCACCCATGAAATCAATGAATCAAAATCTATAGAAGAATGCAACTTACCAATTAACGCTGAAGAACACAAATAATCCACATTGGGGCTGATCATATCGAGGGGAAAGGTTACTATTATACACTGAGTTTGCACCTTTGTCTCAAGCTCTCTTGGTCTTGATAACTC
The DNA here is from genome assembly GCA_027943335.1 of Chamaecyparis obtusa. Lineage (NCBI taxonomy): Eukaryota > Viridiplantae > Streptophyta > Pinopsida > Cupressales > Cupressaceae > Chamaecyparis > Chamaecyparis obtusa. Next base: position 993,198 of record BSBK01008211.1, on the reverse strand, counting down.
AGTATAACATGGGAATCATCTCTAGGTTGTGGGACCTTTGCTAACTGAGATGAAACCTCCAAGTTCTAGGCTAGTTCCTCTTGGATAATCATCCTAATTTTCTTTTAGACATTAAAGTAAAACTTTTGGAGGGAAAGGGATAGAAGGAATGCTTGTAAGGGAAATGACTTGAAGCAAACTACCTACTAGGTGATGCACTGAAACTAGGGTTTGGATCTTAGTATGTAGGAATGAAATCAATGAAAATCTTAGGTCTAGTAGGTCACAACTTACTGAATAGGCTTGCATAAATATTTCATAACAGGGCCTGAGAATAAGACACAACTTATGACCTGCAAATAGACATTCGCTTGTACAACTCAGTGTAGGATTGAGACAAGAGCATTAAGGGGATAAGGTATACCCACAAGAACATCTAAATCATATCAAAAACAGTAACACACAAAATTGTAGAAAGCAAGAGGGATCAGGAACCCTAAAATAACATTGAAAACATGCACATACTTTGATCCAATAAGAGACAACCCAAACAAGGAAGTATAGGGACATGAAGGATTGTCACAAAATACCTCTACAATATTTGAATCATCAATAGGAGAAATACAACTATATGAGCCAAAGGGTAGAAATGATACCACAGATGGCCTTTAAGAAAAGGTGAATTTTCTTCTACAAATTGTCCAACTCCTGAGCACTAAAGGCTCCAAAACAATATATACATACTCAACTACATGTAGGTAGGAGTCAAAATTAGCCTAACTAGGGTTACAGACCCAGAATAATATCAAACCCTAAAGGTACACTGATTACTCATCATGAAAATCTCTGAGAACACCGGCCAATAGATCAGATCTTTCTCTTTGCGTGTTGATCCTAGATTGAGTCCACCTGTAGACACAACAACTTTGACCCATCTACCCACCTGCAACTCCACTAAGCCATGAAGGCTTCAAATCTGATCTATTTCCCTAGAAGAGGTACTGTTTGAAAAGGTGGCACCAACTCCTTCTAGCACTTCTTGGTGTGAAAATGCGGCACAGTACCCTGCAATGCTGGCCATCGATCACCTCCATCATCCTCTCAACCACAACCATCCTAAGAAATCAATTCCTAAGCTAACCGACATCATGCATGGCTAAAAGAATGCAAAACCCTATCAAAACCCTCACAAAGATATTCAAATTCGAATATTAATGGCTAGCAGGAAACTTTAAAATGTAACCATCAATGAAAAACCCTTCCGGGTAGATGAACAGCCATGATGCGCTGAGAAAGAACACCTAAAATTCCCCTTTGACAAGTCAACCACCACTGTGGCAGTCAGCAACCAATAAAAATGATCAAATCAGCATCTCTGACAAGTTACTAGACCCACGTCCCTGAGAACACCATTAGATGGTTGTCGCTATACCGCTACAGTAATGATCAAGCACTTTGAGCCCGGGTGTAACGAAAGCTGTAAGATCTAACCGCACTTTACCCTCTATAGAAACCCCTGACCCCACGGGCCCACTGACATCGGCCACATTACACATCAAACAACAAATCAAACTATGCCATTTGGGATACACGTAGCAACCGTCTCTGACAACGGACCCACGACTTGAGATACCGATCTAATGGCGGGCGTATGATCTCGTAGCCCTAGAATATTCCTTATGCTTTTATGCCAGTAGCTAGATCCTTACCTGCTGAGGCCCTTCTGACAATGGACCCATGAAAAATCTAGTCATCACCACATGGACCAACCAAATTCAAGAATGTTAGCAGGGATGTACCCACCGACAGACCCAGGAGATAAAGCAAGATCCACGGCCATCACAAGATCTCAAGCTCTAACACAAACCCTTGAGAACACACACCAGCCATCAATCCTTTGCAGATGTCAGAGCTTCTAACTGTCGAAAGAGGCCTGGCTCCACTGACACATGCCGAATCACTAGACCACTGACGAATTAGGAGCTGCCAAATAGGATGAGGTGGCACCGGTCCCACTGACACGTCACAATGCGGGAAGAAAACAAGATCAATGGCTCTCGCTATACCGTCGATCATAACACATGCACATTTTTGGCTTGCAGAATGGTGAAGGTCGTTAGATCAAATCGACACTTAACCCCAGGGCAAAATATTTGTGCACCGAGACTTAGGAAAAATTAAACCGCCGGACTTAGGGATTATTTTGTGCACATGCAAATTGGGATGACTTAAGTTGCTGAAAAGGTAACATGAAAATATAACGTGGCCAAAGGGTTTTTTAGGATTTTGAAAACCAACGGCTAGTTTTTTTAAACTTTTCAACTGCAGACTAGGGAGTAAAATAATTTGCAGAGACCAGAGAACATGGAATAAATTTGTGAAAATTTCAGGGATGGTAGACATGGTAAAAATAGAGGCTTGGGTATGGTTTTTAGCCAAATTTGAATGCATGGGGAAATTTGGGTAACATTTTGGTGATTTCTACTAGATGTCAGCCTACTTGACATTGAAACCAGTGGCCTTGAACATCCATTGGGCATGGGGTTACCACAGGAAAAAAAATCTCACAGGGGGACAGGACTGAAAATGTGCTTAGAGCACTTCTTTAAAAGCAAGAAATTAAACTAGAAAGCAGGAAAGAAATCAAGAAAGCAATTTTACAAAATTTATAGAGAGGGATTAGCCTCAAAATAGGGTTTCAGGTGGAAACCATTGACTGAGATAGGCAAGGCATCTCCTTCCATTTTTGATAGTTGAAAAGCATTGGAGCTACTACATTCTGTGATTACAAATGGTCCACCCCAAAAGGAGTCAAATTTTGTGTGCCTGCCAGGCCTACACCTGAGCTCATCCCACTTGAGGACTATGTCTCCAACCTTGAAGTTTCTGACTCTGGCTCTTCTATCAAAGCTCTTCTTTGTCTGAATCTAATGGAACTCCATATCCTTCATGGATTTATCTCTGAGTTCTTCCAATTCCATCAATTGAGCATATTTGATCTATAAGGGATCCCCTTCATCAAACAAGGCATACTGAGTAGCCAGGTCCAAAGCTGGTAATTCTATTGAAATGGACAACTTAGCCTCTTTTCCATACACTAACATGTAAGGGGAATTACCAATGATTTTCTTTGAGGTAATTCTATCTAACCACAAGGCAGATTTGAGCTTTGTATGCCAATCTCTCTGATTGTCCTAAAGAATCTTCTTGATTATTCTGATCAAATTCTTATTGGTTGATTTTGCTAAGCCATTTCCTTGAGGGTAATAATTTGAACTAGTATTCAAATAGATGCCATTCTTGACTACCCACTTTGAGGCTTTGAGACCTATGAATGCCAAGGCATTATCTAAAATGATGGAAACAAGAGTGCCAAACCTATGAATTAAGTCATCATAAAAACTCAATACAACACTCTCATTTGCTTCTTTTAAAGCAATTGCCTCTGTCCATCTAGTGAAATAATCAGTTGTAGTAATTATCCATTTATGGCCTGCACTAGATGGAGGATTAATCATTCCTATGAAATCTATACCCCACTTCATGAAGGGCTGGTCTATTCTGATTGGTTGTAGGGGCAAGGTTGCAAGCCTCTCTTTTCTTGCAAACATGGAACACTTGATGCATCTTCTGACATAATCATGACTATCCTTAAAGATAGATGGCCAATAGTACCCAACCCTCATGATCTTAAAAGCAGTAGTCCTAGGAGAAAAGTGACCTCTAGAAGGTCCATCATGAAACTCAAATAGGACATCAGCTATCTTTTCTGGATCAATGCATCTCAAAAAGACACCACTGTGATCCTTTCTGAAAAGAAAATCATCAATCGGCACAAAAGGAATAGATTGTAACCTATAATACCTTCTTTTGGCCAAATCCAAACTTGCAGGACATTGTCCCATCCTCAAATAATTGATCATATTAGGCAACCAACTTGTTGCCTTGGCTTGTTCTTTTGTAGAATGCACCACTAGAGATGCATCTATTTGCTCTAATTTTTTTGAACTTTCATCCTCTGCCAAATGCTCACAAAGACCTCTTCCTCTAACCAGCTTGGTAGTTTGAATATCAATGTCATATTCCATCACCTTGGTAATCCAACTAGCTCTTTTCTCATTTAGGTCTTTGGAGAGCAAAAACTCTTTGACACTTGGATGAGTAACTTTTAAATGTACCTTGTTGTGGGTCAATAGATATCTAAACTTCTTAAGGCTCTTTACCATAGCAAGTACATGTTTCTCTACAAAAGAGTATCTATGTTCATACTCCTCCAAACCTTTGCTAAAGAAAGCAATAGGCTACTCCAATCCATCTGAATTTTATTAGGTCAACATTACAGATATGGAATCATGACCCCCATAAGCATAAAGGATGAAATCCTTATTGAAATTTGGGTTTAAGAGGGCAGGAGCTTCTGTTAAGGCCTCTTTGATAGCTTGGAAATTGACTCTCCCTTCTTTGGTCCAATTGAAAGCTGAACTCCTCTTCAACATGGTTGTCAAAGGCTTGAGTAAATCTGCAATGTTAGTTAAGAACCTCCTAACAAAGTTAATCTTTCCTATGAAAGATTGGAGACCTTTCCTATGATGTGGTAGGGGTAGCTCTAAGATAGCTACAATTCTCTTAGGATCGACTGTAATTCCTTCTTTGGATACTACACATCCCAATAGTTTTCCTTCATGGACTGCAAACACACATTTCTTGGGATTAAGAGATATCCCAAATTCTCTACACCTTTCAAAAATCTTTCTCAAATGTTTGATATGATCTACTACATGTTTAGAATAGATAGTTATGTCATCTAAGTAGACCAACACAAACTTGTACATTAGGCTCTTAAAGGCCATATCCATTGCCTTTTGAAATGTAGCACCTGCATTTGACAAACCAAAGGGCATCTTTTGATAAGCCATGGTTCCCCACTTGGTTTTAAATGTAGTCTTATATTGATCTTCTTCATTAACTGAGATTTGATTGTATCCTAAATAGTCATCCAATAATGAAAATCTCTCAGATCCAAAGACACATTGTAAGATTTGTTCCATAGAGGGTAGTGGATGGTAGTCTTTTAATGAGGCCCTATTAAGATCCCTGAAGTCAACACATAACCTCAGCTCCCCATTCTTCTTCCTAACAAGAACAATGTTAGAAACCCAACTAGTATGCTTAATGGGGTAGATGACACCTCTCTCTATCAATTTGAGCACTTCTTTATGCATAAGCGGTTCAAGCTTGGGATTAACAGGCCTTTGCTTTTGCCTCACTGGTTTGGCATTAGGTTCTAATTCAATAGTGTGCTGAGCAAGGGAAGGATCAAAACCTTTGAGATCCTCATATTGCCATGCAAAAATGTCACTGAATTCTCTGAATAACCGAGTATAAGCTTGTTTCTCCAATTCAGTGTTTACCTTTCCAAATTGTAAGTTCTTACCTGGTTCCAACTCTAGTTCAACACAATGTTCTTGTTGGACTACCAGGCCAGCTTTTCTTTTCTTAACTTCATCATCCTTTTTGAAGATAGTCTCCAAAGTAACAAGACCTCTAGGCATCTTATTGGACTTGAGTTGTATCACTTGATCACCATAGTTTTGTGATAGCCTATCTTGATTGTGTTCTGAAAAAACATCTTCTTCAAACAAGAATTGCATAATTTGTTCATCATTGTCAAACACCTACCAATTGACATCATTATCAGGAATAGAAGGTCTGAAAATCACTTTGATGTTCTGTTGATCCATTTCTCTTGAAATGCTATTTGGAATATCATATTGGGATCCAACAGTAGCGAACCTATCTACATTTTGATTTCACTTTCTAGGGATGGCAACAATATTGAAAGCATGGAAATCTTCAATTGCATCCCAAACTCTATTCTTGTATGCTTTCATGGTATCATTCTTGGTTGTACTTATCCCCCTCACTTGGCTAACAACTAACTCACTATCACCATAAAATTTTAAGGCCTTAAGCCCTCTTTTTCTAGCCCATTCTAGTCCATTAACTAGACTTTCATACTCTGCAGTATTGCTAGTCCAGGAGAAACTAAATCTAAAGGTAGTATAATACCTTTCTCCTCTTGGGGAAACTAGCATAGCACCACCACCAGAACCATGTCTACTTCTAGCCCCATCAAAAAATAGTTCCCAAACCTGATTGCTCTGATCTTCTAAATCAATATCCTCTTTGAGAAGGCTTGGCTCTATAGCATCACTTTCTTTTATTAAATAATTTCCCAAACCAAAATCCCAAATAGGATTTTCTTGGACCTCTGAAGCTCTTTCATCTAGAAAAATATCAGGGATACTTTCTATCTTTGTGCTTGCTGCACTAATGGTTTGGAAGTCACTGTCCTCAAATATAGGGCAATTCACATTGATGGCATTGGACACATATGGCTTTATATGGTGTGCTACTAATGGTTCTAATTTAGTGGTAACCTTGGTCCCATACCTTGTATGAAATAACATGTGAGACCAATCAGAAGATAGGTAACCTCCTATCTTGGCTGTAAACTCCCCTGAAAGACATATAGCAAATAATGCAGGGAGATATATGATATATATATCAATTAGGATTGAAAAATTAGGACTAGCATGAAGGATTAGAGTGGTATCCCTAGCCACACCTATAGTATTGACTAAGGATCCATCAAGTTTGGTAACCTTCTTTTGGAAGGGCTCATATTTTAGTCCTAACTGGTCAGCTACTTTCTTGGGCATTACAGTGCTAGTAGCTCTACATCTACCATACAATTATGTATTAAATATTTTCCAATGATTAAAGATACATAAAAGGGAGGTGGCTTTGAATTCCTACCTTGTGTGGCATTGGCCTTGGAGTTGCTACTTGGAGCCTCCTTTTCTTGATCAGTTTTGACCAACACTGGCTTTGCAACTTCTTTTGCAAGTTGAGGAGTTGTCACTTCTGACATGGCCTCCTTCAAAATCTCAAGCTGCCCTGGAAGAGCCAAAGAGTCCCACATGGACATGGTGACATTCACCTTCTTCATGTTGTCTACAATATTAAATGGTGTCACAGTGTGTACTCTTTATTGTGTTTTTACAATGATGGGCTCTACCTCTTTGGAATGCTAGCCTTCTTTGCTTGTAATGACAGGAGCCTCCTTAGGTGTGATGGGATTAGCTTGCTACAGTGGCTCTGTAGATGTAGTAGCTTTGGCATTGGAATCTGCTCTCTCCATGTCTTGAGCTCTCCTTTTTTCTCTTGTAAAGGAAACAAAAGCAACCTCATCATTGACTTCATTGAAGTCTAGTTGCTCCCAATTGAAGAGGGCAGTCTCATTCTCTTGTGATTCTTGTTGAGGCATTGACCCACTGGATGAAGCCTCTGGTTGAGCTTGTGAGGCATTTTGAACCATTAGAGCTTGGTTCATCCATCCATTTGAACATGTAGCCTGATTGTGAGGTTGATTACAAGGAAAACACTATTCATTATCCATAGCCATATTATTTTGACTAGGAACCATATCCCTCACTGGATTTGCAGAATTTAGAGGTGCAGGGTTATATGGTTGGAATGGTCTCTAATTGAAACTTTGTCTTTGTCCTTGATAGCCTCCTTGGTATGGTGGCCTATTTTGTTGATAAGGTTGTCCTTGATTTTGATATTGTTGACTAGGACCTTGGCCTTGTGACTGAAATGGTGATCTGATTCCTTGACCTTTCTTCTTCAAATTTGTGACCTCCTTAGTCAAGGTCTGCAACAAGTTGGTCATTTCTTGCTGACTACTTTGCTGACTATTCTTTATCTCTTGAAACTCTTGAGAGAAGCTTGTTGTTAACTCTTGGCCACTAGTACTAGCTTGAGGTGCCAATATAGTGGGAATAGGGGTAAATGGGGGTACTTGGGCAGGTGCAATGGGTTGAAGGTTAGGAAAAATGGGCATTGGAGGCCTTCTAGAAATCATGTCTACTTGAATCAAACAATTTTCAGCCTTGACAGCTATGTCAAAGGCCCGAGGTAAGGAAGTACCACCCATAAACTGGATCATGATAGAAATTTGACCATTTAGACTTTTTAAATAGTAAAGGAAGGTGTGGTCAGCTGATGGTCTTACTGAGACTGGGATTCTATTCCATGTTTTAAGGAATCTACTATTATAATTTGTCATCTGCTCTTGAGGGTCTCTCTTAATAGTTGTTAATTGTTCAACTAGAGACAAATTATCTAATTTATCCTCAAAATGTTTACTTAATGCATCCCCTAATTCATCCCAAGAAGTAATAGAACCAAGAGTTAGAGTTCTAAACCATTCTAGAGCCTTACCTTTTAAAGAGGCTGCTAATAACTTTGTGGCCACATCTTCTTGAGTAATGTTATGTATGCTGCATATGGTGGTCACATCTCTTATGTGCTCAAAAGCAGTTGTCTACCCTTCACCTATGAAATTAGGTATACTCTTAAGTGCAACCAAGGGCACATCATAATGTTGAGCAAAGGCCAATGGGCTGCCTTGGTTGAATGGTGCAAAAGCAAACTGTCTTGCCATTGTAGGGTTTGGAATTGGGAGATTGACAACTATATGAGTTGTATTTGCTGCTTGATTGGAATCTTCCTCTAGATCTCTGGTTAGAGATCTACCGCTTCTTCTGGAATGAAAGGGAAAAGGTCTCTTTTCTGAAGTATCAGGAGGTGTAGATTGAACTCTCCTTGTAGGGGATATTCTTTGATTTGACCTTCCTTTGTGACTTCTTCTTGAGGGAAACTCTGAAAATTGGGTAGGCTTTGAGCTCCTAGTCTCAATCTTTCTCATAAAATTTTGAACAAGGTAGCCTAGATCCTTGAAATCAGTGGAGTTGCCAGATACACTTGATAGAATGACTTCTAAAAGCCTATTTTATGCAATCTGTATATCAGAGATAGCATAACTTTCAATCAATTAACTTCTTGAGGTCCCACCGGGCGTGCCATAATTGTTATACACTGAGTTTGCACCTTTGTCTCAAGCTCTCTTGGTCTTGATAACTTAGTATAACATGGGAATCATCTCTAGGTTGTGGGACCTTCGCTAACTGAGATGAAACCTCCAAGTTCTAGGCTAGTTCCTCTTGGATAATCACCCTAATTTGCTTTTAGACATGAAAGTAAAACTTTTGGAGGGAAAGGGATAGAAGGAATGCTTGTAAGGGAAATGACTTGAAGAAAACTACCTACTAGGTGATGCACCGAAACTAGGATTTGGATCTCAGTATGTAGGAATGAAATCAATGAAAAGCTCAAGTCTAGTAGGTCGCAACTTACTGAATAGGCTTGCATAAGTATTTCATAAGAGGGCCTGAGAATAAGACACAACTTATGACTTGCAAATAGACATTCACTTCTACAACTCGGTGTAGGATTGAGACAAGACTGTTAAGGGGCTGAGGTATACCCACAAGAACATCTAAATCAGATCAAACATAGTAACACACAAAATTGTAGAAAGCAAGAGGGATCAAGAACCCTAAAATAACATTGAAAACATGCACATACTTTGATCCAATAAGAGATAACCCAAACAAGGAAGTATAGGGACATAAAGGATTGTCACAAAATACCTCTGCAATATTTGAATCATCAATAGGAGAAATACAACTATATGAGCCAGAGGGTAGAAATGATACCACAAATGGCCTTTAAGAAAAGGTGAATTTTCTTCTACAAATTGTCCAACTCCCAAGCACTAAAGGCTCCAAAACAATATGTACATACTCAAGTGCACGTAGGTAGGAGTCAAAATTAACCTAACTAGGGTTACAGACCCACAATAATATCAAACCCTAAAGGTACACTAATTACTCATCATGAAAATCTCTAAGAACACTGACCAACAAATCAGATCTTTCTCTTTGCGTGTTGATCTTGGATTGAGTCCACCTGCAGACACAATGACTTCGACCCATCTACCCACCTGCAACTCCACTAAGCCATGAAGGCTTCAAATCCGATCTATTTCCCTGGAAGAGGTACTATTTTAAAAGGTGGTGCCAACTCCTTCTAGCACTTCCTGGTGTGAAAACGTGGCACAGTACCCTGCAATGCCAACCATCAGTCACCTCCATCACCCTCTCAACCACAACCATCATGAGAAATCAATTACTAAGCTAACCGACATCATGTATGGATGAAAGAATGCAAAATCGTAGCAAAACCCTAGCAGAGATATTCAAATTTGAATATTAACGGCTAGCGGGAAACTTTAAAATGTAATCATCAATGAAAAACCCTTCTTGGTAGATGAATGACCATGATGTGCTGAGAAAGAACACCTAAAATTCCCCTTTGACAAGTCAACCGCCATTGTGGTAGTCAACAACCAATAAAAATGAGCAAATCAACATCTCTGACAAGTCACCGGACCCATGTCCCTAAGAACACCGTCGGATGACTGTCGCTATACCACTGCGGTAACAATCAAGCACTTTGAGCCCATGGTGTAATGATAGCTGGGAGATCTAACCACGCTTTACCCTCTTTAGAAACCCCTGACCCCACTGCCCACTAACATCGGCCATGTTGCACATCAAACAACCAATCAAACTGTGCCATTTTGGATACACGTAGCAACCGTCTCTGACAACGGACCCATGACTTGAGATACCGATCTAATGGTGGGTGTATGATCTCATAGCCCCAAAATATTCCTTATGCTTTTATGCCAACTGCTAGATCCTTACCTCCTGAGGCCATTCTGACAATGGACCCATGACAAATCTAGTCACCACCATGTGGACCAACCAAATTCAAGAATGTCAACAGGAAAGGACCCACCGATAGACCTTGAAGATAAAGCAAGATCCACAGCCATCGCAAGATGTCAAGCCCTGACACAAACCCTTGAGAACACACGCCGACCGTCGATCCTCTACAGATGGCAGAGCTTCTGACTGCTGAAAGAGGCTCGGCCCCACTGGCACATGCCGAATCACTAGACCGCCGATGAATCAGGAGCTGCCAAATAGGATGAGGTGGCACTAGTCCCACTGACACATCGCAGTGCGGGAAGAAAATAAGATCGACGGCTCTTGCTATACTGTTGATCATAACACATGGGCATCTTTGGCTTGCGGAATGGCAAAGGCCATCAGATCAAATCAACACTTAACCCCAGGGCAAAATATTTGTGCGCCGAGACTTAGGAAAAATTAAACCACTAGACCTGGGGATTATTTTGCGCACATGCAAATTAGGATGAATTAAGTTGCTGAAAAGGTAACATGAAAATATAATGCAGCCAAAGGGATTTTTAGGATTTTGAAAACCAACGGCTAGTTTTTTTAAACTTTTCAACTGCAAACCAGGGAGTAAAATAATTTGCAGAGACTAGAGAACATGGAATAAATTCATGAAAATTTTAGGGATGGTAGACATTGTAAAGACAGACGCCTGGGTACAGTTTTTAGCCAAATTTAAATGCATGGGGAAATTTGGGTAACAGTTACCCTTGGCTCTGCTGGTGGCTGTTGGCGAACCTCCTTCCAATGGAGCTGGTCCTACTTCTGATGGAAAGGCGGATTAAGGATATGCTCATGGGTATGAGGGTTTGGATCGAATTGACCTCGATGAAAGATGGGAATGCAATTTGGAAAAGAAAAAAATGTGGACTGAGCAACTGGGACATGGTTGGGCAAAGAGAGAAATGATGGATATCCAGACATAGAAGAAAAGACTGTAGGACGACTAGACAAGATGGGGTTTGTGCTAGTGGGTGAGGGAGGTTGACGTATGTCAAAAATAGGCCTAGGATAAAAAGGTCTATCGTGATGGGTATGGCCATGATGGTGACGATGAAAAGTAGGTCGGGGAAATGATCTCCCACAGTGTAATGATCTGTTATCTTCTCCAACACCTAATGGATGCGGACTGAGAATGCCTTCGAACATAGGAGCCTTTTGAAAATGCCTTGAGGGAGCATTCCTTGGTTGGCCATATAGCTGTTGGAGGTGCTGATGGGAAGAATGGGATGAGGAGGAGGTGAAAGAAAAATCCCTCCATTTCCCTTGCAAAAAAACCCATTGGGGAACATGCACTGAGGATTTGAGCCGGGCTAGATCTACTGCATCAAATGGGACATCAACCCATTTATTATGAAAATGAGGAGCCCTAAACTTGTCATAACCCTTGATCACAGATTTTGAAAAAGGCACATTAAAAACTGGGTCACCCTTCTACCCACTACCTCTGCCTGGCAGATCACTGACACCCACTGCATCTCAAGTTGCGTGTACACCTCCCTTAGCCATTTGTATGCCCTACGAACCCTCCGAAAGGACACCCTGCAACTTTTCTGCAATCACCATTCAAAAATATTATTATGGAAAATATTTTTTATTATTCTTCATTTCTCATTTATTTAGTTTTTAAAAAGATATGATTTTATCTTCTTCTAAATGATCATTGTAGATAAGTTCATGTTTTCAATTTTCTTATTTTAAATTATTTTAATTTTGTTACGGTTTTCTATTGTGTGTTGCTATTTGTTTTTGCTTGGTGCACTTGTATTGTATTTCTTTGCATTGTTCCTTGTTGTCATTTTATGCTTAACATTTAATTGTAAAATTTTATAGGGCCCTTTCAACAATATGTTTAGTCTGTTTTAAATATTTTTTATATGAATTAAATATGTCTAGTAGATTCTTCATTTTAATTTACTCAACTTCATTCATAAATGAAAAACATAATTAGCACAATTTTTCTAAAAAAAAGTGATTCAAAATATGTTCTTAGCATAAAACATCACTAGAACATTTTATAATAATTCAATTGTTGCATACATAAGTCAATTTCTTAGATGTAAAGTTTTTTTTTAAAATTATTATAAATATGAAAAATTAGGTATCCATTGAAATATATTAGCTTGACCTTAGTGAAATATGTAAATGTTGATAAGATGCAACAATAACTAAATAAATAAAGAGAATTAATATTTTAAATACACCTATTTTTTACTATTTTTAATTTTGAAAATTTTCTACCAATATTAACATTACTATTTCAAAAATTATAATAATTTATTAAATTCTACTAATAGAGGGGGAAACATCATTATAATATTTAATAATAATATTTCTTTCTCAATTTTTAAATTTATTTTTTAAAATGTGCTCACAACACAAATTAGGTCATGCCAACTATTCTTTTATATAGGACCCAAGAACATGAAAGATTCATTACTTTTAAAATAGATAAGCTTAACTTGAGTTGTGAAATATATTGATCTTATAAGATACAACATTAATTAAATAAAATAAATATTTATTTTAACTATTAAATAGTTTTATTTTTATCTCATTTTTTATACTATTAACATTACAATGTTAAAAACAATTTAAATAGTTTTTATGATGTAAAATTGATCTATTAAATAGTTCTAGTATCTATTACTCAGCATCTTTAATAAATGAGAAGACGCCATTAGAACATTTTAATAATAATATTTGCTTGTCATTTTTTAAGAATTTGATTCAAAACATTTTCTCAACAGAAATGAAGTCATAGGAGCTACTTATTTATATGGAAGCTAAGAATTCATTTAAAGCGTGTTCATTCATCGGGAGCCCGCTCCTTCGCATTGCACTAAAAGAGGTGGGTAACTCCACTTATTTATGTACTCCTTCCATGCATTAAGGCACTATTAGTTAATTTACTACCTTAGGTATATGATAGTGACTGTTCTACTTAGTTTAATATCTTGAATTGCTTAATATTTAACAAAAATATTCTCATTGGAAGTTCTTAGTGCTTTCTGCCTATATTTCATAATAAACTATTATAATTTTTTAAACATATCATTGTATTTTATTGTTCATATTAATTATTATATTATTATAATTTGAATGTACATATTTATATTTTAATAAAGTATAATGCTTGATGCTAGATTATGTTTTAAGTAATGTAATAAGAATTTATAAATGACAAAATGTAATATAATAGTCTAAGAGATAAAAAATGAACATAACACAAGATTCAAAAACAACAGTCCAAGGTCTTACAACTCAAAGAAGAAGGTTTTTAAAAGTACGTCATGTATTAAATTATTGATGATGGAGCAGAAGTAGACATAGTGGGACTAGGGTTCTTGTGTGCAGTAGTGAGGCAAGAAAGGCCCCAACTTCTATGGAGGGAGATGATGATGATGGTGGCCATATTTTTTTTCTCATGAAGTCTGTTGGTCTAAGCTTTTTTTTTTCCATGCATACGGTGGAGGACCATGACCCAGTTTTTTGTATCTTCCTCATCTATTCAAGTTCAGGCAATTGCTTTGTTTCTATTTCCTTCCAAGTTGTAGGTTACTATGTTAAGAGGGTCTTGGTCCAACATATTTTTCCCTATTTGTTTGGTGGCTCCATGGTTTTTTGGTCCTACATTTATTGTTGGGTCTAGATTTGGGTGTTTTTTTCTATGTTGGTTTTATAGCTCTGTGGGTGGCTCCCTCATTCTATTGAGCATTTTCTTTGTTTTCTTGTGCTTTTTGTTGGAGTCCTTCTCTTCTTTATTTAGGGTCTTTCCCTCCCATGCGTACCTTGGCTTCCCAATTGTGTTGTTCGTGGGAGGAGTGAGTGGGTGTTTGAGGGAATACCCTTTGGTACTTTTTGGGTCCCTTTCTTGCCTCTTCCTGGATGTCTATTTGGCTTTATCTTGGGCTTTGTCTTTTCTCTATATTAGTTGGCAGTTGGGCTCTATTTTGTTTCAGTCTGTAGAGCCCTTGGCTTATGTGGACTTTTGTCTTTTTTTGCGAGTCTCTGTTGTGCCTTTGTGTGGTTGCAAGGGTCTCTTTCTCCTTGCTCTTCTTTGTGTCTTGGTTTGGGCTGCTAGTTTTTTAGGACCTCCTTTTACTATTCATTTTTTTTGGTTAAGGCTTGTTTGGGTTTTTGAGGATTTTTGTGCCTTGGTTAGGGCCTAGTTCATTTTTTTCCTTTTTTGGTGGGATCTTGTTGTTTGGATTTTATTCAACTCTCATAAGGATTCTATGGAGGTGAAGTATCCCCCTGTTGAGGTGGGATTTTTACTTTTTTTTTTAAATATACATTCACCTCTTCCTTTTTTTTATCTTATTCTCTCATGTTTCTTTTCGAGGTGGGAGATTCTCTTATTGAGGTAGAGATTCACTTGGTGGGAGAGGTTGGGTGGTGCTCTTTTCCATTGGACTAATTTTTTCGCTACTTGGAAGTGAGGTTGAATGAGGTGAGGCTCTCCCAACTAGACTTATCCTTCTATGTTGATCCTATTGAGATAGATCTCCCTCTTCTTTTAAGGTGTAGAGGTTGGCCTTTGGTGGAGATTTATCCTTTGGCTGTGAATCTTTTATGGTTTTTGGTTGAGACTACCTTTCTCCTTTTGCCCCTCTCTATTGTTTCTCTTGAGGTGAGTTACTCTCCTATCAAGTTAAGGGCAGGGAGATGCTTTGGTGAATGGCGATCTGGTTGGTAGTTTGTCTCTATTGTTGGTTGGAGTTTGGTTGTAGGAGACATTTCCAAACCCACTTGGAAGGTTTAAGGTGTCTGGGAAAACCCTTGTTTGGTGGTTTAGGGAGCCCTTCAAAACCCCATATTTTTAGCTTGTGCTTCACTGTATATTCACTTGAGGCTATTTGTGAGGGTTATTGTAATGCCCCACTAGGGAACCTAGGATAATTTAACCTAAAACATGTCACTAAGTTTATAGAATAATTTTTTTATTAAGTGTTTAAAATAATGATGATACATAATGCAGAG